>JAJEJO010005749.1:282621-320434 GCA_020662805.1 Glaucomys volans
GAGCAGGCTGGTGCCAGCATCTACATTCTTAGCTATGGTATTTTCTCCATCAATTCTGAAAAAAATGAAATAATCAATAAATACTTATGAAGTTTGTCAATATTACAAAGCACCAATGGGTATCATGTGGAAGAGGCATGGCCATAGATATAACAATTCAATCTAATAAAAGAGAAGTGTTCACTGATCCCCCTCTCCTAAAGAGGCTACCATCCTTCAAGTGTCCCACCTCTTCTCCAGTTACCTCTATTTCATCACTTCAGTTACTGCTTTTGTAACAATTAACTCTGCCTGAAATCACCTTGCTCATTTACTACTTAGCTGCTTACTGCCTTTCTTCCACCAAGGTAAACTCAGGGAAGACAGTGTATCGTGGCTTAACATGCTTGTGTACCTCATTTTCTTTTATTCAGTTAAAAGTGATGAACCTAATGCTGCTAACATCTCATTCTCCCAGCCTTTTGGGGCCCTTGACTTTGAAGTTCTAAAGGCATTCAAGTTAAAATATTTAAATGTTGAGAAGAAGAGTACAGAAGGAATCACTCCTTCCCAACAAAGGCCTGCCACTTGAGCTATAGCAGATGTCCTTAATCTGAGCTCAGTGAATGAAATTCATGTGGCTACATGCCCTATAAAATTTTGCTCAAAACATAGATCTCTGAATTTCTGTACTTTTATCTTGAGAATAGAGCCATAACTTCTATTATATTATTAGAAGAATTAGAAATAAAAAAGTTTGGAGAGAGATTTTTTTAATTGGTTTCTCAACTTTTTTTTTCACTGCTATGGATCAAAAAAGAAATTTTTTTCATACAGATCTATAAGTTGCCTAATACACAGAGGAAAAAAAATTGGAGACAAAAGTTTTATGAAAAAATATTTTCTCTAATTTCATCAAGTGCACTTTAATATTTTCTATTTTATTTTGTTCTTCCTTGTATTAGAAATGCTCATCTTGACTCACAAAATTAATTTCACAACTCACTAGTGAAAGGCATTATTACAGAGATGATTGAGTCACATGTCTACCAATTTCAGAAAAGGCGTTAGAATCCATTGAGAGGGGAAGGTATGGAATCTTAGCACATGAGTGGAGATATATTTGGGGGCAGATGTGAGCTTGTGAATGTTCCAATCATACTGCATAGTAGTTAATTGCTCACACACCATAAGTTTCGTTTTCAGAAAATGCACAGAAGTATAAAACAAGTTAGGATATCATGAGTGTGGATATGCATATCCATTTGTGTGCCCTGGGCTTCACTGGGGGCAGAGTGAAGAGGGTGAGGAGTAGGACTGTTTGATCTTTCACAAAGGAAGTTCTTTGAGAGCACATCCTGTGGTGAATCTACAAATTACCTACAGAACTTCACACAGCATCCTGTGGGTTCACTGAATGGGGAGGCAGCCAGTACAAGCAAAAGATCACTGCACTCTGAATCAAAAGAAGTGGGTTGGAGTCCTAGTTCCACTACTAGGGCAAGTTACAAACTCTTTGAGCTTCAACTCCTTATTCTCTAAAATGATAAAAATAAAGAACTCTGTCTACCACAAGGGTTAGGGTGAAGAACAAATGAAACAATGACTAGATAGACCTTAGGGTTCTTGGAGTCCTCTAAAACTTCATCCCACTAGTTAAGAAGAGTTCCAATTAATACAGCATTTATTTATAAATAATCTATATTCATTCAATAAATGCCTTTTTACAGACTAATAACTGTACAACTGTCCTAATTTCCATTTCAGTCATTTTACTTTCAGGCTGCCCCTCTTTTTCTTATAGCTTATCCACTCTGTCTACTCAAGAGAGAACTTTAATTTCTTCAAAATCTTACTAGCAACCAGCAGCACCTTGGGATGGTGAGAAATGGAGTTGCTTAATGAGATGGAATGAAAGCAGTGGAGGAGAGAATTAATGACACAGGAAGCTTTGATGTGGTGGAAAAGTCTGGACTTTGGAAACGGAGAAACCATTGTTCAAACCCCAGAACCTTAATTCACACTACCTTTGTGTTATAAGCTGAATAATCTCTGCAAATTCATGTGTTGAATTTCTCACTTCTGATACCTTAGAATGTAACTCTATTTAGAGACAAGGTTTTAAAGAGGCAATAAAACTTTAAAAGGCCATTTGGGTGGGCCATAATCTAAGATAATGGTAATAAGACCTCTTATATGAAGAAGAGATCAGGACACAAGTGAGATCGGAGGAACACAGAAGACACCGGGAGAATACAGTCTTCTGCAAGCCAAAGAGACAGGCCTCAGAATGGATCCACCCTGCTGACACCTTGATCCCAGACTTTTGACCTCCAAAGTTATAAGAAAGTAAATTTCTGTTAGTTAACACTTAGTCCTTATTACTTTGTCATGGCATCCAAGCAAACTGATAACTATGTAACCTTCAGTGTATCATGTGAAATAAATTTGATTAAAAATGTTCTTTATAAATTGTTAAAGGAATTTTTTTGTTGTTGTTTTCACAAGATGGAAGAAAAGTTTGTCATAAACAAAGTAGGGCAAAGCAGTTTTAAATTTTTAGGAATATGGGCTGCATGCCTGTATTGAGAAAAGAACAACATACTCATATCCAATGCTTAAATGCTCTGTTTGTTCCATTCTTGTTTAAAGATATTTCTTGTTTCCTTTGTTTGGTAAGCATACTTTTGTAATAAGAGAGAATTTTGTGAAAGAAAAAATAATGGAAGAAGTAAATTATAACTTGATTTCACAAATGACCTAATAGTACTGACCCTGGGAATTCCAGGAAGAAAGTCCTGCATCTGACTTTAAGTGCTGGGTACTGACAGTCAGAGCTTCCAGGAAAAATTCCCACCAAACTTTGCAGAACAGGATTTTAAGATAAAACGTTACAGCATAACGCTAGGAACCCAGTTTCTTTTGGCTTCCAACTTTTAAGAAATGCTTCTAAAAGGTGCATTATTATTTTTTTAATAAAATGATTTTGGACTTCGAGTGAAAAACTATGACAGGTCCCAGCTTACATACTAATCAAAACGGCCCTGAGACAAAAGTTTCCCGTGTAGATGAAAGGACAGTGTATATGACATCAAGAGATATTGACACAGGTATAGAGACACAGGCATAAGCACTGCCATGACAGCATAGAACTAAAGAACCTAGCTGAGATGGCTGAGTTGAGAAAACTTTGAGAAGCCATGCTTTAGAAGAGACAAATGAGAAATAGGAGTGAGTGACCAGGAAAACTCTGGGAGAGTGCTGCAGGTGAAACAGTGGCCTGTGAAGGTGAAATAAGTATGCATGCTCTAGGAGAGACAGACCACCCTAATCCTGGGTTGGAGAGAGAAGAAAAAGGTGTGAAAGGTGAAGCTGGAGAAGTAGGTGCTGGGGTTTAGAAAGACAGCATGTGATGGGTCAACTCTCACAGAACTTTGCAGACTAGAATTTTACATGGAGGAGCAATATGACTTAATTTGCATTTTTAAAAGGTAGTTCTGGCTACTATGTCAATTGAATGGGAGTCAGAAAGGAAAAGAAAACTACTATTGCAGGGGACTAAATGAAAGAGTGATTTGAACTAGTAAGTGGACCCTGGATATGGAGGTAAGTGGACTATTTGAGTTATATATTGGAAATAGAATCATTGAGAATGGTGGTAATATAAGCATAAAGTGAAAGGATAGTCAATTTACATGAGGGATAGAAAAAATCCGCCACACAGATTCATAGTAAGCATTAAATAAGATAGTACACATCAGGCGTACATAGAAAGCAGTATATATAAGCTGTTGCTAAAAATATAAATACAATGATAAGTACTTTAAAATTATTTGCAGTCATTTTAAGTTACCCAGAAAGTAAATGTTATGGTTTGGATATTGTTTGCCTCCTGAAGTGGAAGTTTGGTGCTTACTGTGGCAGTGTTGAGAAGGTAAACCCTTTAAGAATTGTGGCCTATTGGAGATGATGAGATCATGGGGGCACACCCTTAACCCCCATGAGATTAATTCCCATTCTCCAGAAAGTGGGTTGATTTTCTCGTGACTAGATTCATTTGCACCAGAGCAGGTTGTTATAAAGTGAGTCCACCCAATGTGCTTGGCCTCTTCTACATAAGATTAGTTCCTTCTTTATTGTGTTGTGATGCAGCCAGGGGGACCTTATTAGATAGTACCATACCATTTGAACTTTGTTATCACCAGAATCATGTGCCAAATAAAACTCTTTTCCTTATAAAGTACCAGTCTTAGATTTTTTATAGCAATACAAAAAAAAGTAAGATAATAAATATCTATTTGTTGACTTGGAGTTGGAGAAATTGAGGAGTATAATTGGCAAAATTTGAACCCTCAAAATCTTCCCTTAGATGTGCACATGTCTTTGAAGATATTCTGACTTTTCATTTACTTGGAATGACTTCTCATGACAATATTGCAACCTGAAAACAACCTCAAAGTGGAAGTGAATTGCTCAGAATTCTGAATGTCCTCTTGAGATTCAAAGAATACAGGGATGAAAACTTTCCTTAAATACTCACCTCCATGAAACTAATTCAAAGTATCCAGAAGGTGGAGGCATTCCTTACAGTTCAAACAAATAAACTCAATTGAAGGATTTTTGGTAATCTAACTTCTTGTTTCTAAAATATGATGGAAATCTGAGAAAAGAAATGATTTTTTTTTCTTTTTTCTTGCATAACAAATACATGACCTTTAAAGATGACATTTTTGAGCATGACTACAGGAGTAACAGGAGAGGTGCTAGGTCAGAGAGCCAATGAGTTCTATCTCATCTGAAGAAAGGAAAAGGCAAATTGCAAGAGTGCTATGCAGGAGACAGAAACTCAGATCTCTCCTGGACACTCATCCAAAACAGTAGATCTTCACCTTAACACCAGCAACTTCTGACTGTTTCCTCAAGCAAGGTAAACATTGAAGAATAATTTTTCCCCCCTTAGGTTTCTGGAAGAGTCTTTCATCTCTTTTCAGTCTTATTGTTTCTAAGGTTTTGGTTACCAGTCAAGATGGAAGTTCCAGTATTTCAGATGCATCCAAACTCAAGCCACAATAATGAGACAGAATTTCTCAAAGCTGCTGGCAGGTAGGTCTATAAATACACTATTAGCCCTGAGCACAGAGGACTCTGTAGAATTTTCTAAAACATAAAACAGAATTACTGCATCACCCCACCTGTCTACCTGATTTTCATTGATACATTTTTAAAGTTTCTGCAACAATTAATTGGTTATTATTTATAATATCCTTCTGGGATGAATCAATGCTATTAGCTCTAGTGTAGTTCAATATCACAAAATTATCTCAATAACTTTCTATCTGCGTGCTTGTGTTTCCTTGTTTGCAAGGATGTCTTACTGTATGACAGCTTTTAATAAACACGTGCTAATGATATATTTTTTCAAACGAAGAAAAGTCTGGGTGCCAGTGGGTTTTTCAACTTACTAGCAAAATGCCCCCCTGCCAATCCATAGCATAAGTGACCTTTGATACCTTTACTGCCATTGACTGTCAGTGATTCTGAGGCTGCAAGAATGCTAGATAAGTCTACACTAGCCACATGTTGTCCTAGTGTTCACTAGGAAGGTGCAGAGAGCACATGAGCTCTCTTGACAGCTCTACAGTAGAAAAGGGAATAAAGATCCAATGGGGACGAATGATCTTCCCATGGAGGTGATGATTGCCTTCCCAGGAAGGATGCTTATTTGTAAATACAATTAAATGCCCTCTGTCACAATACACTATAGACACCTTCCCCTTCTGAAGCAAACCCCTATTCATTTCTACAAGCTTTGTGCCCGTCCAGAGAGTGCATTCAAAAACATAGTTTAGATTAAACTGAATCAGTTTAAAGCAGAAACATTATGCCCATTTGGCTTTTCCCCAGTTCGATAAAATGGCAGTTCATGTGCTGGTTATTTTTTAGGTGCTTTCAGCTGAGAGCAGCAAAATGAATGTATAATGAGATTTGATAAGGTACTGTTCCAGCTCCCAGATTGTTCGGTCTTAGTCACAGGAGAGATTGGCACTGAGCAAAAACAGTAGTCAGGATGGCATGGAGAAGAGGAGTCCCTGCCTTATAGTAATGTGTCCGTGAATTATAATTTACTTAAAGCTCGAAATGCTAGAAATAAAGACATGGATGAGACACGTGCATTCACAATTCTGGAATATTCTGACGAATCATCATAGGTTCAGAAATCAAGCACTTGGAGTTTCTGTTATTGCATTTTAAAACTTACCTTCAGTAAATCTTTATATTTTACTTTCATGATTCAGATGTGTATACATGTTTAAAATGAAGAATTATATTTAATATGAGCCAGGACTTTTGATCCCAAATCTGTAACACTTGGATTGACAAAAGTAAATTCAAAGCTGACAGTGGGGATGGCCTACCATAGCAAAAGCCACAGGGCAAGAACTCAATTGCAGAAGAACAGCACGAATGACAGTCGCAGTGCTGGGAGGAGCTGGTGACAGCAAAGTGGCAGCAAGGTGGATGTGTGAGAGGCTATGTGTCTCTTCCTGAAAAAGGAATGGTTGTGAATTTTGAAGTCCAGGGCTTAGTGTGAATGCTTTGTTGTTGCAGTGGTTAATTTTGTTATTACCATGAATATAAATCACATTCACAAACTGGAAATATTAGTTATAAAATAGCAGACACCCACTGGTGTCTTTTGCACGATCAATACTAAGCAGTTCTGCTAGATTTAAACTATTAAATTTGGATTAGTGACTTCTGACAACAGTACCACTGATCACCCACTGACAATTTGGATGACATTTTGTCTCACCATCTCCTCCCTTGACTTAATTTCTTTATCCCTTCCTTCTTTGTTTTAATCTCATTCTGTCTACTCCTGAATACTTCCATCAATACACTGTACCATAATGAAAGCCCAATAATGAAATGGTATTTGAACAGCAAAGGAGGAGTCAAAGGACCTGTGCTCTAGACCCAAGTTCTGCCATTGGGTACTGATATGGTTAGCTATATTTGTTAACCCATTAAACAACTGCTGAAGTCATCTGAGCCTCCACTTTTCATCTATAAAATGAAGCTAAGACATTCTTTTCTGCTCACAGTGTAAGACTATAGGATCAAATGAACTATGTATAAGAAATTGTTTTATAAACTGGAAAGTGCTATAAAATATCCTTGATTTCATACTTGTGGTCAAGTATGAATTTTTATCTAGCATAAAAGTGGAATGATAATATGAGGTGATTAGTTTGAAGCATAAAGATAAAAGCTAAAAAACTGTGGGAACTAAATCAAAATTATGATAACATCAGCAATGTTTAATGTGATCCTATTTACACTACTGCTGAAGTATAGAGATAGGATGGTATTTGAATTTTGAATAATTGTCAACATATTGTTGATTTAATACCCAAAGTTTGTTTGCCCAACAAATACCACAGATGCTAAGCTAATTTTGAGAAACTATAAAATCACCTTCCTATGACCCCCAATCTCTTTCCCCACGCTTTAGATTTCATTTTCTATTCATTATGCATTGCTTTCAAGGTTATAAGGAAAGGAATAGAAAGGATGAGTCAATAATGAATATTCTTGCCAGAAAAATAAACAATAAATTGGATGATTGTGAATAAGAGCATCACGTGTAAAAACAAGTGAGGTAATTTTTTTTTTTTTTCCTATGTGGCATCTTAAAAGCCCTCAATTTTCAGGTTGGAATTTTCTAAATGTATACTAAGGAGTTAAAAGGCATCAGAGAACAGCAACCAAATTGAAAAGTTAATAAAGTTGTACAAATGGGGCAATTTCAACTAAGAGAAAAACAAAACAACTAGTATGGTAAAAGGTCAAGGGAAGATAGAAGGAAAATTTGCATTTAGAATCATTTTACATAACAGGTAAAGGAAAAAATATCAAGCGTTAAAGATCTTACTAGTAGGACCTATTCTTACAAAAGTAGATATGCAGAGACATGTCAGTTAACCAGTTACATTTGAGTGTGAAAAGGCCCCATTTTTAAGAACTAACTTAAGGATCATAACTGTAATCATCTACAATACCAACTTGCTTGATATTCCCAAGTTACATCCAGTCTTTCTTTTTAAAACAAGAATAGCAGAAATAAAGATGCAAATATCCTGGATGCCATCCCTCAACACTCATAAAATACTAAGGTATAAACAGTGTAAAATAAACTTAGTCATTACAGAATAAACAATTTTTATTTTATTGCTAAATTATTCTAAATTTCGTGGAAATGTAACCCCTATGGTATTGTAAACAGTAACACCCAAAATCATGACTGCTGGGAGATTATTTAATGATGTTTCATCTAGAATATCATGACTTCCATGTTTCTGCACAGTGGGGAATTTATTTTCATTTTGAACTCCATGCAGGAAGTGTTTATTCCTGCCAAAGAAGATGTAAAGTTCTCCCTCCCTACCCAGTGCTGCTGAGGTTGCTGCTACCACAGAGAACACTTGCCAAATAGAACATAGATCCAGATGGAAGACTGGCACATGAGAAGAGTGTCACAGCATCACATGGCCACAGAGAGCATTTGGTGAGATTTTGAACAAAATCAAGTATTCGAAAGAAAATCATATGAAAAAAATTCAGTACTTTATGCACTCTGGTTAAAGATATAAACATAAAATAAAGGTAATGACAAAAAAATAAGTAACAGGCATTCTTATTGAAGAACACTTGGGACAAAAGAAATACAGTACAAACACTAAAAAGAATCTAGTGCAGTCCAAATTATTTTCTCAGGTGACATAGAATTATTGCTAAACCTCAGAAAGAAAAAAAACTTGGCAATATGTGAAAGATACTTCTAAATGCTTTTAATGTAGGTAAGGAAAAAGATAATTTTATAAACATCATATATATATATATATTTATTTATTAGAAACAGGAAATATTAAAAGGTAACATACTAGAAGAATCCCCAGTAAAGCCAGAAACAAGACAGGTATGACAGACACCAATAGTTTGGAAAGTTTAGCTTATGCAACAAATTTTGGAAAAGAGATCACTAAATGACCTCTTTAAAATTTGGGAAAAGAAGAGACAAAACTATTGTCCTGGTTTAATTTAGTATGATATAAGTTTGTGACTATAATCAAAAGAAAACTATAGTAAATTTTGAACTATTAAGTAAGTTCTATAAAATGACTCTTTCTATGAAAATATAACAGAAATCATTCTTCATGAATAAAGAAAAGATGAAAAACAAGATGGGAAAAAGATTCAATTTACATTAGCATAAAATTTGGTAATATGTATGTATGTGTTTAACGGGAAAACAGTAAGAACTATATGAAGAAACTTTAACAGCTTTGGAAAAGGACATATAGCGAGAAACAAACCATTTCCCCAGATGAGAAACAAACCATTTCCCCAGATGGGATCTTTATTTAGATATCCCAATTATTAGATAAATTCAATGGTATCTCAAACAAAAGCTTGACATAATTTTTTTCTTTTTGAAATCTGACAAGTAGAAATAAAAACAAAGAAAATTTGAAAAAGAATAATGAGAAGCTATGCAGCCTGACAGATATTTAAATGTATTTCCTTGTTATTGTGAATAGAAAGTCTAGTACAAATACACAAATAGACAAATAGGTCAGTGGACTAGAATAGAATTCAGAAAATAAAGCAAATAAATATTAGAATATATAAGTGATAAGTTTGAAAATTCATATCCATGGGAAAAGGATGTTTTATTCAATAAGTAGAATTAAAACAATTAATTGTCATATGAAAAAGAATAGTTGGATCCTTGTATCACATTTACACCATAATAAATGACAGAACACTTACAATGGAAATGTGAAAACAAAAAAATTATAATTGCACTAAAGATAAATATTAGAGAAAAACTTTACAATGAAAGCAATAGAAACAAATAGCAATCAAATAGCACTCTTCAAGTATCAAATTAGCAAATTACAATATTCTCTTATATTATTGATGGGACTACAAATTGTCACAAATGTGCATACTTTAAAATCAATAATTATAAGAATCTATTTTAGGAATATTTAGTCAAAATTTTGTTTGCAATAACTCTGAAAACAAAAATCTACCAGGGAGAAATCAAGCAAATCATAATACAGCTACAGATTGAAATACTGTGCAGTGATTATAAAGAATGAGGCAAATAACCTGACCATATGTCCTGGGTATACTGTAAATACCAAAAGCTTTCTCCTACTATTTTGTAGGCCTGGTTCTATTTACAAGATTTGTGAGTCATTACAAGAAGAGCATCCAGATTGACCTTTAGCCCCATGTATCACATCCCTACAGTTTTAGTAAGGTTTGTCTCCAGGGATGAACAGTGTTTGGGACAAAAAGACATGGTAGTAATTGAGACTCATGATGACCCCAGATGGCAGGGCCAGAATACCAGTTGATGAGACAATCCTCCTATCCCTTCACTCTAACTGAAAACAATGTGAAGTTTAAGTCCTTGGCAGATGATTCCACCCTTCCTCTGAAGCAGGATATTTATAGTTTAGCAAGACTCCCTCAACTTCATAGACAAGTTTTGATGAAAGCCAACATCATGAGAATGAAAATACCTAAGGAATTCTGATTCTAGAGTAAAAATAACTAAACAACCAGAAAAGATATTTAAAACGAAATGCAATTTTCCCCAAGGCGATGCAGGTAGGTATTTCACCTAAGAAAAGTGAACAGATTGTGTAGAAGACTGTAAAACATAGCAATGTCTATTTATTAAAATTAAACAAAACCAAAAATGAACCTTAATATATGGCCTGAATAGTCATGGATGAAAAGAAAATCAATTAGAAGATGATGGAAAACTTGTCCCAGAATCCATCACAAAGATACAATTTAAAAATAGAAAAAGAATCAAAGAGAGAGGAAAACTGTCGAGAGCCCAACACCCACCTAGTATGATTTCCAGGAGAAAAAGCTGCAAGGAATATGAAGGAAGCCACTGAATTAAAAAGAAGAAAATCTCAAAGGTACAATCACAAAATAATTGAGAGTGATTATAGTGGAGTTGAAAGAGGACAGGAGGAGGGAAAGAGCATGTTTTAGTGATTAAAGATGCTGAGATTCTAAGTGTTTTAAACATTTTATGTAACAAAAACTTTCTCTATAGATAGATATAGACAATCAGATTATCATTCCTATGTGTGTGTGCGTTTGTGTGTAGAAAGAGAGAGAGTTATTCACAGAAAAGTGTTGTTATTAACTTGTAAAAATCTTTTATGATGATCTTTTAAATAGTACCCAGATCAGGGAGACCTTGGCTGACTATTAGAATCACTAGTCTATTGGCCAAAGGAAACAAACCAAGTAAGGAGAACCCCTTAGAAAATCCTATCTTAATGACATTACAATATCAGTTAAATAAACATCCTATAATGCTCTTGCGCTCTCTCTCTCTCTCTCTCTCTCTCTCTCTCTCTCTCCTTTTCTCTCTCTCTGGATTTTCAGCAAACAGGTGACTTTAACACAAAGAATTTGCTTTCCTCAAGCCTGTTTCAGGCCTGTTAGTTTCATTTGGAGATGGTCTCAAAAAAGATGTGATACAAAGGCCCAAGTCATCATGTCAAGAAGTGGAACCCTAAAGAGATGGATGACTCAGAGAGTACTTGTGCTTATCATCTTGGCCATTATAACCATTTCCTGTTTTTTTTTCAAATGTTAGAACTGTAGTTAGTATCTTAAATGAAGGATGAGAATCTCATCTTCTTTTCAGTTAGCCACAAGTCCCATTCAGACAAAGAAACAGTAAGGGGGTCTTCCCCTTTTGTTCTGAAGAAGGAGAGGGTGAGGACTTGTATGGTACATTGGTTGAAGCAGCATCTGGGAGGGTCCATGTAATTTCACCTGTCACTTTCACCACTTTCAATCTTTGCTTTGGATTTGTATTTTGGGGTTCACAAACCAGATATAAGCATTGTTACTTCATGTGAAAATATAGAAATATCACTGCTTCCCATATCTATTTACTGAGAGGTAGAAAAACAAAACAAAATAAACTGCTTAAGAATATCACCTATGACAGAAATGGTATCAGGATGCAGGGGGTAGAGTAGACCTAGGCAATAGAATTACCACAAACAGTGCTGACCAGTGAGATGAATGAGCACAGAAGACAGAAAACACCCTCTTAAATTTGTATTGAATGGTAAAGTTTCACTTTTCAATACTAAATAGAAATAGGTTAAAAAGAGAAAAAAAAAAACAGAAGTTTAAATGTGCCACAACATGTGGAATTTTAAAAATTCTTTCATGAAATCACACACACACACACACACACACACACAAAATTATGGAGCCAATAATCACAAAAAGTCTGCAGGTACCATCACCCACTTATTAAAGAAAGCATTCAGCCTTTGGTTTTTTGGACTTGGCTTATTTCACTAAGTATGATATTCTCCAACTCATTGGAGATCTCCTGATCTGGGTACTACTTAAAAGATCATGGTACCCATTTACCAGTAAATGCCATAATTTTATTCTTCTTTATGGCTGAGTAATATTCCATTGTGTATACATGCCACAGTTTCTTCATTCGTCAACTGAAGAGCATCTAGGGCATTTTCTCTAATAAGTGGATAATAACACATAAAGGGGAGATGGGGTAGTTGGGGGGGGACAAGAGAAGAAAGGAGGAACTTTGGATGGTGTAGAGGAAAATGGGATGGGAGTGGGTGGGGGAAGGAAAGATAGTAGACTGAGACAAACAATAGTACCCTATATTTGTAATATTACTTGAATCGTGTGAATCTACTTTGTGTACACCATAGAAATGAAAAGTTGTAGCCCATTTGTATACAAAAAAATTTTTTAAAATAAAAGATAATAATCTATTCTAATAAAATTTAAAAAATTCTTTTTTAAAAAGTCTGCAGGTAGAAGTCTCCCAGGTAAAGAAGGAATTATTTCCCAAGTTATTTCAAAAGCAGTTTCTTAGCACTGGCAATTTCTTGATTTCACAGGTTGTTGAAAGAAATGCCTGAATTAATGCATGCAGGGGTACCAAATTTCCCTGATTTTCCACAGAGTTGCCTCACATCTCTGCTTTCCTCCTGTTATGAAGGTTTGACCCGTGAAGTGATATTCATTCTACCAACATCACCAGAATGAAACAAAAAGAAACAAAAGCAAATAATAGCAACCCTGAAGTGATGTGAACTGTAAAAGTGTTTTTCTGTTTCCTGTATTTCCTTTAAAGAGCGCCAAAGCCACACTTCTGCTGTTGTTAGGTTTTAGGGGTGAGGGTTTTGGGGAGTTGGCCCTTCAGAGGGAAAACAAATGGTCTGTGCTGCTGATCCTCTGCAGGCAATGGAGCACTGTCAAGCTCTCCTCTCTAGAAAGCACATCTTCAGTAATTCTCAAGACCTCATATCTCAATCCAGCAATGTTATTGAGCAACTGCATGCCTCTTTCAGAGTTAGAATTACTGTCCACAGGGAATCTGGCTCTCCCTGCTCCTTTTAAGTCTTTTATAGTGTGTTTTTGAAGCAGGACATTTGGGACATGCCCATATAAAATTTCATGTATCTCAGAAAGAGCTATACAACTGATCAACAAATATATGAAAAAATGTTCAACATCAAAAGAAAGAGCTCTAATGGATTTAAAGTCAGCTGTGGCAAAAAACCCAAAAAGAACAAAAACAAAAAAACAAAAAACAAAACAAAACAAAACAAAAACGCACTCAGTCTCCTCTGTGACATCTGTCCATCTGAATGTTGGGTGTTGTACCCTTATCACTCATCAGGAGTTCAGCAGTTTTTTTCTCATTTCATCATCATTTCAAAGACTGATTTTATGTTTATCATTAGCACTTAAGTATAAATGATTGAATCGTTGTAACTGTTTCTGAAGAATTTGCATTTAAGCATTGCTTCTAATTGGGTAAAAATACTTTGTCCTTCATTAAATTAATTTTAAACTTCATATAAAACATGGAGATGATTAAGAATTCTCATTACATTT
The DNA here is from genome assembly GCA_020662805.1 of Glaucomys volans. Classification (NCBI taxonomy): domain Eukaryota; kingdom Metazoa; phylum Chordata; class Mammalia; order Rodentia; family Sciuridae; genus Glaucomys; species Glaucomys volans. Next base: position 296,605 of record JAJEJO010005749.1, read on the forward strand.
CATGATTTTTCTCTTGCTGAAACAGAAAACAAACCAAGCCTAATTGGCCTACGGTAGTGACCAAGAGAGTTTAGAAGTGATTGAGAGCAAAATACTGTGGGTTGAGGCAACTGTGCATCCTTCTAGAGATTGAGCACTCTGGATCTACTGGTTCAAGTTCCATTCTTCCTGGTTATTGCTTCCTTTCCCCTATTCTCAACCATTTGCTTTCTTGAGTCTTATCACTCTCGTTTTTAAGAATCTACTGTCTCAGGAATCACAACCTGTTTATCTTGTGATTTCTTCCCTTTTCATTTTACCTACCTGCCCCCAGAGAATATACCACATTTTCATGACCTAGAAGATGTTTTCTTAAACCCATTAATGTACAAAAGTCTGTACTGAAATCTGAGTATGTAAAAATTTCAGGAAGATTTGAGAATGAAAATTGTGAAATGAATAGAAGGAAGATGAGAACACTAATGTCCTCCTACAGAATAAAATATACACAAATGTTTCTCCTCCCTTTCTTACTTCCCACTACAATGAAGAGCCACAGACAATCTAGTACAGAAGGGAGCACATTATAGAGCAGAGAACAAGAGGCCAGAGCTGAAAAAGGTTATTTGGCTAAATAGATATATCCATATTAAAACACTGATTGAATCTATTACTAAAACAAAATTGTTCTGAATTTCAAATTGATTGGAGTTCTATTTTAATCAAGAAAGAATAGTAAAGTTCTAAATCCAAGATGCTGTATATCCTAAAAAATAGAACCACTGGGAGAAAAGATATTCATGGGGTATTCAGCAAGCCCTTATGAACATGACACACCATTACAGTCTGGAATAAACTGCATTAAGGTTGTTTTTGTTTAAGTGAAACAATGTTAGAAGCAGAATTACACATATGAAGTAAGACAGAAATGGCACTAATATTTCTGTTCTTCAGTTTGTTACTGGTTTTGGACAATGTAAATGAAATCGGAGACTAACACATTAGTATGGAGAATGATAAGTCAAAAAGTGCTCAATATAATAATTAGTGAAATACCAATTATTTAAATTAAAGATCTATGAAAGAGAAAAACACAAAACCAATGTTAGCAACCTTTGTTGACCAATGTCCAGTCCAGGGTACAGGTAGCTTTGGGCCAAAGGGGAAATGTCCCTAAAAAGCTTCTCTAGGTGTAGATGAGGGGAAGGAATGTTTTCAGGCATGTGAGAATGAGCATTACTCGTATTCAATGAATTACCGAACAGCATTTATAGAATTATCTGTGAGACTGCCAACAACCCTAAGATTGTGAGAAAAGGCCTGGGTGCTACTTGATTTCTTTCTCTGAACCAGTGGATTCGTGAGTAAGGACTTTTTCTCATAAAATAAAATTACCAGAGTTCACACTAGGGTTTTGATGATTTTAAAATATGTCAGCAAGTTCTTTAATGTTATTTCCATTAAAAGGTAGAGCATAATGTCTCCCCACCCTGTTCAGTGTTTGCACAGAACTTAGTGATTATCAAATAACAGAATCAACAATAACTGCAAGAATTTTAAGCTAGATCAGAAAAAGAAAAAAGCAATTCATAATTGGCTTTTTCTGTCCTGGAACATAGATGCCCTGGAGCTCTGAGCCACCATGTAAAAATTCCAGTGACCCTAAAGCCACTATGCTAGAGGGAAACAAAGATCAAAAGGAGACAGAGAGGAGCTGAAAAGTCCCTCAGCTCTTCTATTTGAATCATTCCATCCCAGAAGCAATAGGTGAATGAGTAAGACATCAGATGATTCTGGGCCTGCTCACAATCTGACTGTAACCACCTGAGGGGCCTCAAGTGACAACCTTCCAGCTGAGCCCAGGGACCATAGATCCATGAGAGATAATAACAATGATGATTCTAATAATAATAGTAATAATAATGAATGTGTTCTTTTTTGAAGTCAAAACACATTTTATCAAGATGGTTTGTTACACGTGAATAAATAATTGGCATATTGCTATTCAGCAGTGGTTTACAAACAGTTATACAAAAAATCACCTGGTATATAGAAAAACATACATAAAAATGCATTGCATTTCAATCAATCAACAAACATGAAAAATGTCCATCATCTCTAGCAATCAGAGAAATGCAAATCAAAACAGATTTCACCTCACTCCAGTCAGAATGGCAATTATCAAGAATATAAGCAACATAAATGTTGTCAAGAATATAAACAATAATAAGTGTTGGTGAGGATATGGGGGAAAAGGTACACTCATACATTGCGGGTGGGACTACAAACTGGTGCAACCACTATGGAAAACAGTATAGAAATTCCTCAGAAAACTTGGAATGGAGCCACCATTTGACCCAGCTACCCCACTCCTCAGTGTGTACTCAAAGGACTTAAAATCAGCATCCCACAATGACATAGTCACATCAGTGTTTATAGCAGCTCAATCCACAATGTCTATACTATGTAACCAGCCTAGATGCCCTTCAACAGATAAATGGATAAAGAAAATGTGGTACATATACACAATGGAATATTACTCAGCCTTAAATTATGGCATTTGCAGGTAAATGGATGGAGTTAGAGCATATCATGCTAAGTGAAATAAGCCAAACCCCAAAATTCAAAGGCTAAATGTTTTCTGTAATAAGCAGATTTTGATCCATAATGGGGGTTGGGGGATAGGGAAGAATGAAGGAACATTAGATTGTGCAGAAGGGAGTGAGGGGAGGGGAGGAGGAGTGGGGTGACATGACATGGACATTATTACCCTATATACATGCATGATTACACTACCAATGTGACTCTGCACCATGTACAGCCAGAGGAATGAGAAATTGTGTACCATTTGTGACAATGTGTCAAAATGAATTCTTTCATGTATAACTAATTAGAATAAATCAAAAAATAAAAATAAATTTTAAAAAATGCCTTCCTCCAGTCCCTACATAGAAGCCTCTTCTGTCTCCTCTCCCACTCACATTTGGAGCTGAGGCTTCCAAAATGAGCTTATATGGGACAGACAGCTTTAGCTCATCTCTCAATAGACTGGTAATCTTGATGATGCATTTGAAGTCTGATAGTACTTGTCTTGTAGTAGAGAGGGTGTCCTCAAAGGAAAAGAAAACGATTTCTTCCATTCTCAGACAAGCCCCATCTGGATGAAAACTTTTTGTATGAGTAGCTCTCATCTTCCAAAGCAAGTGACTGGAATTTAGGGGATACCAATTACGGGAAACAGATCTTAGCCTATTAACATGGATCCAAATTGGGTAGAGCCTGGCAAAAAAGAACAAAATATTAAAACTACAGTGTTATATATGAATAAATATAAATTAAAAGAAAAAAAGAAATGTGTTGTATTTGTTACCAAATCATCTTAATACTTTTCAGTATTTTTATAAACTATAAAACTTTATAAACTATCTAAAATTAATTTAGAAATGAATATGTATAATTTGTAAGTATACAAATAAACATGTAGTGGGGTGCTTCTCACAATATATTACCAATCATAATGTACAATAAAAATATTGGGACACCACTGGTGTGGTCGAAACGAACTTCAACCGGGAGTCTTCATTTAAGATTGTGTTCAAATCTTGATCCTGACCCACTCGCTTTCTGACATCGAGCACATTTCGGTACTTACTAGTTTTTCCAACTGCAAAGTGAGAATTAATGTCATCACCTTTATAATGGCAGACTTCTAAGCAGAAAAGTAACAAAAATAAAATGTCCTACCAAATTATATTTCCCTAAAACTTACAATTTTTGGAAAAAACTGTGATATATTGGAAAACAGGCAAGGCCTCATGATAAGCTTGTATATTTTTTAAAGTCAAAGCTCAAATTAATTTTATTTTGAAAAGCTAAGTAGTATTCATTAGTATAAGACCATATTATTCCTCACTATGTCTTAGATACACTTTAACCCCTTCTCTCATATTACTATTAACAGACAGCTCAAGATGCTGTCATAGTCTTTTTAATTTTGATTTTAATTTATTTTTTAAAATAGGCTTTAAAAATAGGCTTAATTTTCACAGAAAAATTGAGAATACAGAGTTTCCATGTACCTTGTGCCCAGTTTCTCCTATTTTTAACATGGTTCATGTTATACAAACACATTGTCATTAACTAAAGTCCATGATTTGCCCAGATTATCTTGGCTTTGGCCTCCTTTCTCTGATCTAGTATCTCGTCCAGGATTAGTTGCTATGTCTGTCACCTTTATTTCCTGTTTCCTATGACAATTTCTTAGATCTTGTTCTACTTGATGACCTTGATGGCCTTGAGGAGTGCTGGTCAGGTATTTTATAGCTTGCCCCTCTGCTGAAAGTTGGTATGTATCTTTTTCATAATTAAATAGGGTTATTGGGCTTGGGGAGAGGAGTATCACAGAAGTACACTTCTATCACAGCATTTCAGGGGTACATACCATCAACATGGTACATGACTTATTGTTGACCTTGATAACCATGCTGAGTTAACTTTCAAAAGGCTTATTCATTGTGAAGTTACTCTTTTTTCCCCTTTCCATATTGTACTTTTTAAAAGGAAGTCACTATGTGCTGCCCGCACTTAAGTATTTACATTTCATTCCTCAAGAGGGGAACATCTACATAAACTATTTGGAATTTCTCTACAAGAAAGATTTGTCCCTTCTCCCCCAATGATTTACTTTTTAATCATTTATTATATTGACATTAATCTACTAGTATGGTTTCATGGATATTTCCTACTCTTGGTTACTATCTAGGACTATTTTATTTTCTTGAACAGACTGCTCCAGCTTTGCAAGCTATTTCAGTTTGCTTTTGTATCCCCTTTGACACTCTCATCAATACAGGTTTTGTTTGTGAGCATTTCCTTACTTTCTGGCACTAGAAGATGGTACAAGCTCATCTTGTCTATTTCCTGCTCAGTTCTAGAATTAATCATTTCTCTAAGGAACCATGATTATTGTAAGTTTTTGATGGCTTTGTGAAAACATGCATATTTACACATCTTGACATCTTGATAATATAGTTAACCTACAATAAAATGAATTTAATGAGAATTTTTTTATATTTTATCATCATTATGTGAAAATGGTTAAATGGTAAGGATCCTGTAGGATATGCACTTGGAAACATAATGGGATCAATATTGTGGAAATTAAATGGTGATATTTGAAGAGAATAATTGTAAAGACTATCAATACCAGTAAAAATCAGAGAAAAGGAAAAGGTCAGAAAAATCTATACTCTAATCCTTAAGCAATGGTTCTGCAGTAAGACACCAAATATATTAACAATGAAGTCTACACAAAAGCTGAGTGAGAAAAGTTCTACAATGTATGGTTCTAGGGTCCTATACAGTCATGTGGTAGGATTCCAACAATTTGTAGCATGTATCTAGAAGCACAGAAAGATAAATAAATAGGACATAAGAACTTCCTTCAGATCACTCAGAATTATTAGCTTTATCTGCATCTACTTTTGACTCTTGAGGAAGAAGAAAGTCATCTTTTAAAACCAATAGAATTATAGATTTGAAAAGGACATTAGCAGTGATCTAGTATACATTAGCTTTCTAGCACTTCCACAACAAAATGTCATAGATTGGGTGGTTTAAAATATATATTTAGCCGGGCGCTGTGGCACATGCCTGTAATCCCAGCACTTGGGAGGCTGAGGCAGGAGAATCGTGAGTTCAAAGCCAGCCTCAGCAAATTAGAGAGGCACTAAGCAACTCAGTGAGACCCTGTCTCTAAATAAAATACAAAATAGGGCTGGGGATGTGGCTCAGTGGTGGAGTGCCCCTGGGTTCAATCTCCAGTACCAATAATAATAATAATAATAATAATAAAATTAAAAAATATATATATATTTATTTTCTCACAGTATTCGGGGATAGATGTCCAAGATCTAGTTTTAGCAAATTTGGTTTCTTCTAAGGCTTCTTTCTCTTTGTGACTTGAGGCAGCCACCTTCTCACCGTCTTCACGTAATCTTTCTTCTATATGTGTATCTCCCTGGTGCTGGTCTATGTCCAAATTTCCTCTTATTATCTTGACACCAATCAGATTGATCAGGACTGATTAGAGCACACCCAAACAACCTAATTTTTAACTTACTTGCCTTTTTAAATGGCCTGTCACCACATATAATCACATTCTAAAGGACTGAAGACTAGAGTGTCAACATATTGATTTAGGCGGAAAACAATTTGTAACATAGTCCCACTCATTATTTTAAGAAGAGAGAATCAAAACTCTGTGAAGTAAACTTATTCATCTGGAATTACATACATTAGAGATTGGACATTTCCCAGGATAAATTTTTTCCTTATTGTGTTTTATCAAGAAGAAACTCTTCTAACATTAAAAGATCCCAAAACAAATTATAGCTCAAAACATGAAAAATCCTTTACAGTAATTTGTGCTAGAAAATATGATCAGATCTAAGAGAAGTTAAATTACAGAAAATTCAAGGCATAGTCTAGTCTCATCATTTCTTTTTACTTGTTTAAAGATATTAATTATGAAAAAACTCCAGAATATAGAATATTAAGAAAATAATATATTACCATTCACACAAATATATAATTATTTTAGTTTTTGAATAAAAATATGTATACACTTAAAATACCAATGCCTATAATTTATGATCTACTATTCTGAGCTTGGTGTATATTATTCTCATGAATATTTTTTGCAATTGTACTACATATGTATGTGTTAAAACTATATACTATTAATGTAGGTTTTAAATTTTACATCAGTTGTATCATACTATATCTTACTTTTTATTTAATAATATATTTGTGATGTATATATATGCTGAGATAGGTTGACATATTAATTTAATTGGGGAATTATGTGATATAAAAGAACACAAAGTTTATAACCCTATTTGGTAACAGATTTTTTCCTATCTTTTCTCTACTGTGAACAGTCTATATTTGAACGTGTTTTCTTTGGAATATTTTGGAAAATGTTTCTAGTTATGAAAATAACAGTAAGATTATTGGCTGAAGGATATGTGCATCTTAAGTTTATTTTGAATTGAAAATTACTCACCCAAGTATACCAGTATATATACCTAGCAGCAATATTTCAGTATTCCTAGCAAATGATATCTTTTCAAGACATTTATTATATGACTATTTTTACCCATATGATTATGTGAAATGATACTGCATTTTTGTTTAATTTGCACTTCCCTAATTCATAGTCAGCTTTCTAAATAACTAATAGGCATTGAGATTTCCTTGCCTAAAAAGCTCCCATTTGCGCTGTTTGCCCACTTTGCCCTTTTTTTTGTTGAATAGTTTGTAGGTATTTTTTACTTTTAATTCAACAATAGTCTGTATCCAAATTCTTTGTCAGTAATATGGGTCTCATCCCTTTCCTACTTTTCTTTTCACTTTTAAATGTTTTTTGTTGTATATATATGTGTGTTTATATGTAATTAATTAAGGTGTACAATGTTTTTCTGGTTTCCTTACATATAATGAAATTGTTATAATCAAGCAAATTAACATATCCATCATCTCACAGATGTACTTTTTTTCATTGATCAATCACCTAAAATTTACTCTTGGTTTATATCCAATTTACAACAGAATATTATTAACAATAGTCATCATTTGTACAGTATATCTTAGACTTATTTAGTGTACAAACTTACTAGTCCTACATAAGTACAACTTCAAACCCTCTTACCTACATCTTCCTGTTTCTTTTTCCTCTCCTCTGGCCCATGGTAACTTTTAAATGTACTTTTAAATTTTTATGTCTTTTGTATTTTTTAGATTCCCCATATAAGTGAGATCATGCAGTATCATTTTTTTCTATGTCTGGCTTATGTCACTTTGCATAATGTTCAACAACTTCATCCTTGTCGTGGAAGGCAGAATGTCCTTCCTTTTTATGGATGAATAAATGACATCCATTTACTATATATCTATATGTCTATAGATATATCTATATATCATATATATGATATCATATATGATATATAATATATATTATATATATCTTTATGCATTCATCTGTTGATAGACACTTAGGTTGTTTCAATAACTTGACTATTATGAATAATGCTACAATGAACATGGGAGTGCAGATATTTCTATAAATTGGTAATTTAATTCTTTTGGGTATATATCCAGAAGAGGGATGGGAGATCATAACATAATTCTAGTTGAAGAACTGTCACATTGTTTTCCATAATGGACTATACCACAGGGCATAAGATCTCCCTTTTCTTTACACCCTCAACACTTGAAATCTCTTTCCTTTTGGACAATTATAAAGAGGTGTGAGATGATAACTCATATCACCTGACAATTAGGGAAAAACACCTTTTCATATACTTCATAGCAATTTTTATGTTCTCTTAGGAGAAATGTCTATTCAGTTCCTTTGTTGATTCTTAATCAGGTTATTTGCTTTTGTTACTGAGTTGTGTGAGTTCCTTTTATATGTTGGATATTAGCTCCATATCAGATATATGATTGGCCAATATTTTCAATATTGTCTATCATTTTCAACCATAATTCCCATAGACTTTCTTTACTCTCTTTTTTTTTTCATTATTTTTCTCTTTTCTCCTCTGACTGGAGTATTTCAAATGACTTGCCTACAGGTTCACAGGTTCTTTATTCTGCTTGGTCAAGTGGGCTGTTTACACTGTTTTGCATTTTTTTCATTTCATTCATTATATTCTTCAACTCTATAATTATTTAAATGATTTTTTTTCTTCATTAAATATCTTGTTTTGGTCATATATTGTTTTCCTGATTTCATTGCTGTGTCTATCTATATTCTCTTGTTTTTCATTGAGGTTTCTTAAAAAATGACTTTTAATTCCTTTTCAGGGAATTTGTAGGTCTGACCCTCAAGAAATTGTGCACCATTGAACAAGCCAATGTGCCCATTATGGGAGTGTTAGAAGGACAAGAAAAAAAAAGGGCAATGTCATACTCCATTTTCTACTGCTATTATTAAAGACCAGATGCTAAGTGCAATAAGCCAATCCCAAAAAAAACAAAGGCCAAATGTTTTCCCTGATAAGTAGATGATGATATAGAATCAGGTTGGGGGTGGGGATGAGAGAAGAATGAAGGAACTTTAGATTGCATAGAGGGAAATGAGAAGGGGAGGAGGCAGGGGTGTGAAAAATGGTGGAATGAGACAGACATCGTTACCCTATGTACATGTATGATTACATGAATGGTATGAATCTACATTGTGCACAACCATAGAAATGAAAAGTTGTGCCCCACTTGAGTAAAATGAATCAAAATGAAGTCTGTAAAAAAATTTTAAAATAAATAAATTTAAAAAAAAAAAAGACCAGACTGAAAATTTTGTAGAGTGAAGGAATATTTAGCTCATGGTTCTGGAGGCTAGCAAGTCCAAGCTTGAGAAAACAAGCTGGTAAAGTCCTCCTGCTTGCCTTTTCCCTGCTGGGAGAATCCCTCCTGTTCCAAGCTGATTCTGACTGGGCAATGAAGTGGCATGAGCAAGGTGTCTCCTACTCTTTTCCAAGCTGCTATCCTTGTTTCATGTGTCCCACAGTGTTTGTTACTCCTTTGCTGTACTCTAGAGCTATCCCTCAGCTATTTATTTTTCAGAATATAGTTGTTTATTCACTGTTTTTGTTGTTTTTTCTGAGAGAGACAAGTGTAGGGACTTCCTAGTCCACCCTTTTGCTGATGTCACCTTTGTCTTTTCATTTTTTAAATGAACCTAATTGAGTTAATTACATATGGTACATTAAAGTTAGAAATTGGTAAGTGTATGGCTCAATTAATTTTTATATGCTTATATACCTGTGTAACTACCACACTGATCAATATTTTGTCAAAGTAAAAGTTACTTGTAAGAGTAGTAAGTACTTTTACTCTAGCATGAGAGATTACTTACTATTGCCTGCATTTTTAGTCCAGTTTGTGCCAATATCAGAGAATGAGTAATTTATAAATCGAAGAAACATATGTATTGGTCCAGAGGCAAGAAAATCCAAGATCAAGGTATCCACAGGGTACCTTGATACCACAAGGTATCAAGACTCCTGTGAGGGATGTTTCCAATATGGCAATGTGATTGTTGTGTTCTCCAGAGGGGAGGAACACTACATCCTCTCCCCAGCAGAAGACAAGAAGGGCAAAGGGGACAAACTTCCTGTCAAACCCTTTAATAATCTAAAGACCTTTGAAATGGTCCCATTCCCAAAACTGTTGCCTTGGTGATTAAGTTTTTAACACACACATTTTGCCAGGGGACCATAGCAGCCTGATGGTAAATTTCATATGAATAAAAAAATATAATATTCACTAACATGTCTGGCTTCTTTTGCTCAGCAGTTTGTAAGATTCATCCATGTTGTTGTGAGGAGAGGAAGTTCATTCTTTTATTACCTTTATTTTCATATTGGTGAACAGCATGGTTGTTTGTTATCATGGGAACATTAGGATTTAAAATAAAGGTAATATAGATATCATTGAATGTGTGAATTTTCTTGGTCATAGGGTAGAAATTTATTGAGAATAAGTAGATACTGTCTATATCAATCCCTTTAATTTTAGTTGCTATGTTAGGAAAATACTGGTATCTCATGGTTTTTAATGTTTGCATTTTCTCAATAATGTTGAGCACATTTGCAAATACTTAATTGTGACTCTTTTGAAGTTTTGGTGCTAATCTGGTTTATAAATTTCTTTCCTATTCCAATAAAATAAGCATAGTTTTTCTTAAGTGTTTCATTTTTTTGCATTTAGCATATTAACTACATGGAAAATATTGTTGTACATTATGAGAGGGAAGTGTCTAGTTTAATATATTTCCATAGGTATAACATTTTATCCCTTTTACTAAATAGTCTTGTTTTATCCCTTTTACTAAATAGTCTTGTTTTGATGTGGCAATGCATGATTTTGATTATATAACTTTTATAATAATGTCTTATAATTAAAACAATGTTCAAGGAAGGAAAGGAAATAATAAATTCAGGAAACATTACAGCAAGAAGTAGCAAACCTACATGTATTTGAGAAATTGGCATAAGAATTTTGATGATCCTCTTTGTTATTTTGTTATTTTTCTCTTTTATTTCATTAATTTTCTGAACTTTATTATGTCCTTCTGTTTGCCTTCTATTTGTATTAGTCTTTCTCTAACTTGTTTAGTTGAATGCTTCAAGCATCATTTTTACACTCTAAATTCTTTTCAAACAAATCTAAGGTCATATATTTCCTTTACATAATATTAGCATCTGGCCTGATTTGCTATATAACATGTCTATTGTTATCTACTACTAAATATATTATAATTTACATTTTGATTTGTTTGGGCCATAAATTATTTAAAAGTATATTTTAACTTCCTACCAAAAAAGGTATTTTATTATATTTTTGTATTGTACATATTTACTTTTATTTCATCAGTGATCAGATAGCATTATCTGCATAACATTGACTCATCTGTAGTTGTGATATTTTTTCAAGTGAAAACAATTTTAATATATTGCATATGTGCTTAAAAAGACTGCTTTCAGGGCTGGTGATATAGCTCAGTTGGTAGAGTGCCTGCCTCGCAAGCACAAGGCCCTAGGTTCAATCCCTAACACAGCCAAAAAAAAAAAAAAAAAAAAAAAAGACTGCTTTCAAAATATTGGATACAGGGTTCTACTAAGGTCCAGTTTGCTAAGAGGATTAATTAAGATGTCCAAATCTTCTACAATTTATCATTAACTGAGGGAATTTTAATTCTTAACCACAGGGCTGGGGATGTGACTCAGTATATATAGATACATAGACATCTATCTATATATACATATACATATCTTCAGTACATTTAAAAATGGTCATAAATACAGGTATTTTGAGGTTATATTGTCATATCCTTCTTGTTTCTTTTATCTTATCTGTTATTAGGAAAAAAATTAATTGTGACTTTCCACATTGAAATACAGACTGTGATAACTTTGAGGATAGACTCCATATGGGCACAAAGAACAAGAACTTGGAGAAATCATTTGCAAAGTTGATTGCAAATTACATAAAATCAAAAAGGGTTCAAAATGCATTTTCCCAATATTGCTTTTGCATTCAGCATAATACAAAAATGGGACTCAGTTTTCATGTATTTACATATACATTAACTTATGCACATGAGATAAAAATATAGTTACACAATATAATTTCAGTGCCTTTCTCTTTAATTGCTTTCATTACGTAATGTGATAAGTGCTGTGTGATTTCCTGGAACATTCCTTTTTTTTAAGTAATAGGACATGTGACATGCTAAAGGAGTGGAACTCAGCCTTTTTTTTTTTACATTCTTTTACATTCAATATTTCAAAACATTCACATGATTTTATTCTGCAATGTGTAGTTAGGGAGGGTGTGAAATCAGAATGTTAAATAAAGAAAACAATGATTGACTTTCTGTCTTACCTTTTGGTAGACAAAGGGTTATATGGCCCAAAAGAGATCTAAGAGCCACTCCTATAATTTTTTTTTTAATTTTTAATTGACACACAATAATTGTACATACTTATTGGGTATAGTAAAGATTAAATTTAAATCTTTCCTAACATTGCTCTAAAATCTTACTATACTGTTTAAATTGCCTTGCTTAGCACATGTTATATTTTACAAGAAAAGGAATATGCTTAAAAATTATATTATGTTAAAAATTATATTATGTTATGGTTTGTATTGTACATGTTATGGTTTTGATAAAGGGTCTCCAAAGACTCAAGGGTTGAAGACTTTGTCCCCAATTCAGCAATGTTCAAAGGTGTAAGTGATTAGCTCATGAGAGCTCTGACCTCATCAATGAATTAATTCATTAAGGAATTCACATTTGATGGCATTATTGGGAGGTGGTTGAAAATGCAAGTGGTTGGGCCTAGGTAGAGGAAGGAGTCACTGGAGGTGCGCTCTGGAAGGCTATATCTTTTGTTCCTAGCACTTTCCTCCCTCCTCTCCCTCTCCCTCTCTGCTTCTTGGCTGCCATGAGGTGAGTAGGTTTCCTCTGCCATGCCTGTCTGCCATGATATTCTGCCTCACCTCAGGTTTCAAGAAATGATACCAGCCAGTCATGGACTGAAAACTCTGAAACCATGAGCCAAAGTAAATCTTCCCTTCTCTAAGTTTTTTCCTATGGTATTTTGTTTCAGCAATGAAAGTCTAACGCAGTATGTTTCATAAAAAGCTCTGGCCATAATATGAGAAAAATGAATCTTGATTCCCTTTTCTACTATAGGTACAAGATGTCAATGACCCATAGGCAAACTTTGACCCAGTTCTCTTGCAGTGTTTGTCAAACAAAAGATTGAATGGAGTTAGTTGTATAGAGCTTCTGTGGAGCTAGAAACAGAAGAAAGCTAGCTGCCCTATAAAGCCCATCTCCCTGACCTCATTAACATTGTACTCAATCTCAAAATATGCTCAGCTGTGACTTCCTGTATAACTTACTGTGCACTAAAGAAGTCTGTGTGAATTAGATCATTGTCAGAAGACCAAGAAAAGCAAGGTGGCTCAAAATTACATTGACTCTAAACAAATATTTCTTTGCACTAAAAAGATACCTATACAACTACAATTCATATGTCAGCACAGGTGGGGATGAATTAAGATGATGAGGGATTGCAATGATTAGTAATTTGTACTGACTTATCAGCATGAGCTCATATGTATTGTCAGATCACAATTTAACTCTTCTAATGTGTCTTAAAGACCAGATAATAGTTTCAAAAAGTTGGATATAAATTAGATACAGGAAAATTAGAGATCTCTATAAATGGAAATTTATCTTTACTATCTAATGCTTTTATAATAACATTTGCCTAAGCAACACATTCTACAAACGTTTTTTCTCAGTGCTCCCATAAATTCAATGATCACTTAACTCCCCAAAAGCACTGTGCCTCCCTCCTATAGAAAGTAAAATAAATTCATGAAGCAAAAAGATTAGAATCACCCAAAGTTTCCAAGAACTTCAAATATAATGATAATGATTCTTATTTAATAATTCTCAAATGTTTTCATAGCGCAGTTCACATGACTTAAATCAGCTTGTGTACGCATGCACACAAACAGGCACGTATGCAAACACAACAAGTGAAAAAAGGAAGACAAACATAATTCTAGAAGATTCCCCCTCACACACACACACATAAATTACTCCTCTCTCACCCAAAGAATAACTGGAAGTGATCACTGATGACAAATCTAGTAAGAGACTCATGAATAAGGGAAGAGATAAACATTTAAAAGAATAAAAGTGTGTGGCACTTTTAGGTAGTATTTGATTCTACTAAGAACTAGATCTTCCTAACTCCACAAAAAGGAATGTATATTTGCTACTGAATTTGCATATTTACAAAAAGTATCATGTATCATATTTGGGTTTAATTTTTAATTTAACATTATGTCATGATCATCTTTCAATGTCAAGAAACAGTCTTCTGTAATTTCATTTTAGGTGCTTGTTGAATTCTATTATGTTGATGTGCTATGATTCAATTAATCCCCAATTGCCAGATACTTCAATTTTATAATGATCCAATGGTCATTTGTCCTTTTTGTGCTTTTTTTTTTTTTTCCTGCCAAGCTTCATTCTCTCTTCCTAATAACACCTTGATTTTCAATTAGAGAAGTAGCTCCTTCTGATTGTTTTTAATATTGGGGGAGAAAATTCTAGGCCATTCCTTTACTATAGAAGCCGAAGGAAAGAAATATTCTTTCCTGGTTCGTTTACAGTCAGGTGTTGCCAGGTAACCAAAATTTTACCAATTAAAGGTCCTCTTCTGAGACTTAGAACCTTCAGTTTGAATCAAGTGCAGTAGGCCAATGTTAATAGGTTGTTCATCTCAACAGGGGTAATACTTGCTGAGACATAAGACAGTAACTGTGCTTCTTACATCTTCCTCCTTCATAATTTGATTCCTGTTGAATCAGCTTCCCATTATTTTGCAGACTTCCACAGAACATTTTAACAAACTTTAGCAAAAGTAAGGCAGTCTGGCTGGGTGCAGAGGTGTACGCCAGTAATTCCAGTAGCTCAGGAAGCTGAGGCAGAAGAATTGCAAGTTCAAAACCAGCCTCAACAAAAGTTGAGCAATTCAGTGAGATCCTGTCTCTAAATAAAATACAAAATAGGACTGGGGATATGGCTCAGTGGTAGAGTGTCCCAGATTTCAATCCCTGGTACAAAAAAAAAAAAAAAAAAAAAAAAGAAGTCTGATTCTTTAGTATTAACCGTGATATTGAATAGTATAAAAATCTTTAATCAAAACCCTATAGGTACATTTTTGTCAAACTACTTCTATAAATACAACATAGCAGTTAAGAATGCCAGCTGACCTCTTATCATATAACCTTTTGCAACTGATCTCTCAGCCTCATTCATTTTACTATGGGATCAATCACAGCACCAATTTGAGGATTGTCATAAAGAAAAAATGAGAGTGCACACAAAGTTTAGCATGAAATAAGCAATGAAATTGCTTGAATTTCAAATTTGAATTTGAAATTGCTTGAAGCAATGAAATAGCAATGAAATTAAGAATAAATACTGATTTTATTTTTATAAGAAAAAATGTAGGAAAGTCTACTCCCAGTGGTGATGCCTAGGTGTATACATTCACTCCTCTACTTTCCTTCAACTCTCCCTTGGCTTCCTTGTCCCCTCACATATGCCTGGTTATGACTGAAATGCATTAGATATGTGAGGAAAATATTGCTGTCACTTTTAACTTTTAGTTAAATTAAAAAAAAAATGCTTTGTTAAACTTCCTTAACATTTCTCCACACCATACTATTGTTTGGATTTAATTTCATATGAGGAGATGTGATATCACAATCTTTCCAGTGCTTAGGGCTCCTGAGTAAAGATTTTTTATCTAGTCTTCATTCTAAAAGATGTTGCACAATAAACACAGAAAGAAGGTAAAAGTTAGATATTAAGAAATAATTTTGGATGAAGCGTTGAAAAGAAAAAGCACAGCCACCACTAATGACTTGAGAGG
This sequence comes from Glaucomys volans, assembly GCA_020662805.1. Lineage (NCBI taxonomy): Eukaryota > Metazoa > Chordata > Mammalia > Rodentia > Sciuridae > Glaucomys > Glaucomys volans. Next base: position 312,615 of record JAJEJO010005749.1, read on the forward strand.
AGTAAGAATTTCTTCACATACACTAGAAGAAGAAAGGAAATTTAAATGTGGAAAATGAAAAGTGAATTTAGTTAGATATAAATAGGGTAACTAATAAAAAAAAAGCCTCCGGAATCTAATCTACATTGCGTAACAGAGACACCTGCTGGTCACTAAGTATTTCACTGATTTAACCCTCAAAATATATTTAGTCTTTCCTTCATTCTTTCAATCCTACTCCCACAGAAGGTCTGTAAGCTCTTGAACATTCAAAGCACAAATAAAATGGAGGATCACATCAAAATGATAATAATAAATCAATGGAGCGTAGCTTTCACACTAATTCTGGGAGGGGGGGTTCTGACAGCAAGGCAACTTTGCTAATGCCATTTTAAATATACATTAAATCTGTTTTGTATAACATGCTATTAAATGATAGATTAAGTGTACCATACTACTATCTTTAACAACAACAACAAAAAGAATTAGATTTCAATTTCTTAAAGTCCACAATACTGTTATGGTCAATGAAAATTTTTAAGACAAATATATCTAAGACACTAGGTTAAGATTTTTCCAATTGATCTCCCGGCCTCATTCATTTTACTATGGGATCTGTTATAATCCTAAGAACAGTATTAAATAGTTTTAATAAATACTTTAATAAATAAATTAAATATTTATTTAATAAATATTTAGAAAAGAAATATAAAGTATGATTACATAAAAACACTGTTGGTCTATCTTACGATACTATAAGCCAGTAAAAGAAACTGTTTTTTTTCTCACTGATACAAAATGCTAAAGATTGAAGAATCTGTCAATAGCAACTAGAGTAAGACTTGGAAAGGGTCAGACATGAAGACTGACCATGTGATTATGGAGGATAAGTTGGGAATCTTATCCCAAGAGAACTTTGACTTAGTGGGAATATAACCTTTTTCCTTAAATAATTCATGAAATGAATTAAAATACTGTGGTCAAATACACTTGACAAACAAAATGTAATCTGTATGTTCTTTAGCATCTTCAAATTTCATCTTTTGAAAAAAATGGATTAAAAAATATTTCAAAAACCAAGAATTACAATCAGAATCTAAAATAGCATACAGCATAAATTAACTCAGGAAGTTAGGTGCTACACATAGTTAAACTCATGAGGTAGGAAATGTAAAAAGTGCTGATTTTAATCAATTAGTTAATTAACTAGTACTTATTAAAACTATTTAATACTGTTCTTAGGATTATAACAGATGCAAACTATAAGACCTATTTTTAAGGAGTCTGTTATTGTAATTGGTAGGTAACTTTACTTCACATAAATAAAAGTCAACATTTAATTATGAACTAAAGTGATGATGACTTAAAGTCATAAAAACGTTCCTACATGTGAGTTGTGAGAGTTAGGGACTGCTCAGGGAAATGTTCATGGTGGAAATGAATACTGAATAGGTATGTGAATGCTGGGCTGGATTTGAGTAGGAAGAGGTCCCAGTAAAAATTATTTCATGAAAAGGGAACATTAGGAGTAATGGGAAAGGAGCAAAGCCCCAAAATAATGTGTTTGCAGGCTGGGTGCACATCTCCCTAAAGCAGAGAGGACAGAGGGTATCACAAGAAATATGTGACTTGAAAAAGAAGTGCCAGCATAAGGAAATTCTTAAAAGTCTGGCAGAAAAGTTTAGATTTGATGTATCAGGACATGAGAAAGATGGTTTTGATAATTCAATGAGAGTAACTTAATAAATTCAGTATTTAAGAAAGATTAGTTTGGCAGCAACCTTCTCTATAAATGGTCTCATATGGATTGGCTGCACTTGAGTTACTTTGCTAATAATATTCAAATTTCACCTACAAGGAAAGTGGTTTATATACAACTTCATACATTCTATATTAAACTATTTACTTGGTGTCTATGCCAAAAACAAATGAAGAAGAAAGTCATGCAATAAATTTGATTCCTATCAATGATCAGGTTAGTAAATAAGATCCACAAATCCACCTTTTTCTACCTCCTTACCTCCACTCCATGAAAGAAAGAAACATAATTGCTTAGAGAAAGGAATAATTGTCATTCTGCTTTTATTATCAAATCTTGTTTAGGAAAATAACAGGGAATTTGTCCTGAATTACATAAAGCCCTAGTAAGGATATACTATTGCCTATTGCCTATTTTTTCCAAGCATAAATCTATTCATCTCACTAAATTCTCACAGCACCCTTTCAAAGAAGGGATTGTGTTATCATCTTTGCAGTTAGATTGTCATAGGCTAACGGGGTCTGGAAGAATATCCCTCACATTATGTACTTGGATGTGAAGCCAGGTCTGTCTGGTCCCAAAGCTTGTGCTCTCTGCATGATCCTATCTAGACACTCTGGTGAGGACACTATTTGAAACACTGAAGCAATTCCTGCCCCTGCTTTACTCTCATAAAGCTAAATGTCAAAGTTAAAGGCCACTTCAAACTACATCTGAATTATAGTATGCCAAAATGTTAGTGGACTACTATAGCAATGATCATGGAATGCAATGAGTATTGATAGCAAGGTCTGGCTAAGGATTGAAATGGCAGAGTTCCAAGGCATAATTTCAAAATTCACTCTAAGTATTCTAGAGTCATAATGGACCCTGACATTGAATAATAGATAACATGCTAATCTCCTAGTCTTGTTTGTTTGCTTGTTTGTTTCTTTCAATTATTTCTTCATTTTGGTGATATCATTCAGGCAACTCTCCATTCTGACCTTTTTTTAAAGTTCTTGACAGAAATTATTGACCTTGCAATTTTTTCTAGGCTACCTCTCATTTTGGCATGGTTTTCCACAAGTATTGATTAGTGAATCCCTAATAGGAGACAAAATAATCTCTGATTTATAGCTTTTAAATAAGAGGGAAAATCAAGGAAAACTAGATTATATAGAGAACAGTTCTCTTCAAATTCTGCAATAATATACAAAAACAAAACAAAACAAAAAGGGAGAGAGAGAGAGAGATGTATTTGGTTGCTTTCACTGACCCTAACTCATAAGCTAAGAACTGTTATTTAAGAAGTTGTCAATTGATTCAAATATGACATATTTTTTTACTCAGAGTGTTAAAGTTATAACAGAAGACAATTTATGGAGAACTTAACATTTCTAGGAAAATCAAAATTAGATATATTGAAGAGTCCTCTTACTTGGGATGGGGGAAAAAAAACAGCTTCCATAAAACATTATTTTTATTGTGAGCTAGCTAGGCTCCTGAAAAATTGAGAACAATTTCTAAGGGACTGAAAAATAATATAAGTTTACTGAAACTCAAGGGGAAAGCCTAAAAGAATCCTCAAGAGGCAGAGATACCCTGAGAGCAAATTCCAAGATCAATAACCAAATCCTGGGTCAGTAGTGAGACAGGGAAGATCAAGTTGAGACTCATGAATTTAGTAATGGGGCTTGGATGGACTAATGTGGCCCCAGGTAGTTGCTCTACTGTAGTTGGATTATCTCCTAAATTTTCTCTAATACTCATAAAGAATAAAATGAATAAAAATATGCAACACATGCCTAAAAAAGATGTAGCATAGGTACTTGCCCTGATAAACAGCACAGCTTATTAGAAAACTATAATAATTTTAAAGGAATAAAATCAATTGACAAAACAGAAGAGCTAAGAAACAGATTTGTGCATGTTGAAACTTGACTACATGTGAGGGAAGGCCACATAAAACATTATAGAAATTATGAACTGTTCAATAAATAATACCGGGCTAATAATTATACATATGAAAAAAATGGAATAGAATCCTTATTCCAGACCACACACACAAATCAAGTCCAGGTTGGTTAAAGACCCAACCCGAAAGCTAAGATAATATAGAAGGATATGTGGGTGTTCGGCTGCCTGAGTCCTCGGAGCTGAGCTCAGGTCTTCCGGCGGGGCCACGGCACCTCGACTCCTGGTTGCCTCTGCCCAGAAGCATTGATCATTCCCAACCTGGAGGTAGTGGGACAGCAGCTATCTCGGGTCACCGCTTGATCAAGCACCACTCAAACATCGGGTGAGTTACTGGAAATCTGCAGGAACCTTTAAGTCTTTACAGGGAAATTGCAATCCCTCTGATTTGCACTACTAGATGGGAAGATACATGAGCAACATGAGAAAACACAGGAAGAAAGTGTCCCAAACAAATCTAGATGATACATCAAGAGAACCCAAAGACAGCATGGTAGAAGGAATGACAGAAAGGGAGTTCAGAATATTCATAATTAAAATGATCCGAGAAGAGAATGATGTGACAAGAGCAGAATCAGGCTATGAATAATCAGCTAATCGAGCAATTGTAGGAAGCAAAAAATCATTTCAATAAAGAGATAGAAGTTCTGAGAAAAAAACAAACAGAAATCCTTGAAGGAAACAAGGAAATGAAGGAAACAATCAACCAAGTTAAAAACTCAATAGAAAGCATAATTACAGAATAGATCATTTGGAAGACAGAACCTCAGACAATGAAGACAAAATATTTAATCTTGAAAACAAAGTCAAACAAACAGAGAAGATGGTTAGGAATCATGAACAAAACCTCCAAGAAATATGGGACATCATGAAAAGACCAAATTTAAGAGTTATTGGGATTGAGGAAGGCACAGAGATACAAACCAAGGGTATGAATAATCTGTTCAATGAAATAATATCAGAAAATTTCCCAAATATGATGAATGAGATGGAAAATCAATTACAAGAGGCTTACATGACACCAAATGCACAGAATTACAACAGATCCACACCAAGGCACATTATAATGAAAATACCTAACATACAAAACAAAGATAGAATTTTAAAGTCTGCGAGAGAAAAGCATCAGATTACCTACAGGGGAAACCAATACGGATATCAGCAGATTTCTCAGCCCAGACCCTAAAAGCAAGAAGGGCCTGGAACAACATATTTCAAGCTCTGAAAGGAAACAGATGCCAACCAAGAATCTTATACCCAGCAAAACTTACCTTCAGATTTGATGACGAAATAAAATCCTTCCATGATAAACAAAAGCTTAAAGAATTCACAAAGAGAAAGCCTGCCCTACAGAACATTCTCAACAAAATATTCAAAGACGAAAAAATGAAAAACAACAATCTCAGTCAACATGGGGAGGAATTACCCTAAAGAAAGAGTCAATAAAAGGAGAAACAAAGTTAAGCTAAAAACCCCAAAAAAGCTAAAATGGCAGGAAATACAAGTCATATCTCAATAACAACCCTGAATGGAAATGGCATAAAATCATCAATCAAAGGACATAGACTGGCAGACTGGATTAAAAAGAAAGACTGAACAATATGCTGCCTTCAAAAGACTCATCTCATAGAAGAACATGCCCACAGACTAAAGGTGAAAGGTTGGGAAAAAACATACCATGCACATGGACTGAGTGAAAAAGCAGTAGTTTCCATCCTCATTTCAGATAAAGCAGACTTCAAGCCAAAGTTAGTCAGAAGGGATAAAGAAGGACATTTCATACTGCTTAAAGGAAGCATAAATCAGCAAGACATAACAATCACAAATATTTATGCACCAAACAATGGTGCATCCATGTATGTCAATCAGATCCTTCTCAATTTCAGGAATCAAAAAGACCAAAACACAATAATACTGGGAGACTTTAACACTCCTCTCTCACCTTGGGACAGATCTTCCAAGCAAAAATTGAACAAAGAAACCATAGGACTCAATGACACAATCGCTAATTTGAACTTTAGAGACATATATAGAATAGTCCATCCATCAAAAAGCGAATACACTTTCTTCTCAGCAGCTCATGGTTCCTTCTCTAAAATAAACCATATGTTATGACACAAAGCTACTCTTAGCAAATACAAAAACATAGAGATACTACCTTGTATACTATCAGATCATAATGGAATGAAATTAGATATCAATGATAAAGTTAAAAACAGAAACTACTCCAAGACCTAGATATTAAATAATATGCTATTGAATGATGCATGGATAACAGAAGACATTGGGGGGGGAATTAAAAGATTTTTAGAGGTCAATGAGAACAAAGACACAACATATCAAAATCCCTAAGAGGAAAATTCATTGCAGGGAGTGCACTTAATAAAAGAATGAAAAGTCAACAAATCATTGACCTCATATTACAGCTCAAAGCCCTAGAAAAAGAGGAACAGATCATCACCAAAAGTAGAAGACAGGAAATAATCAAAATCAGAGCTGAAATCAATGAAATTGAAACAAAAGAAACAATTCAAAAAATTGACAAAACAAAAAGTTGGTTCTTTGAAAAAATAAACAAAATTGATAAACCCTTAGCCTCACTAACGAAGAGAAGGAGAGAGAAACTCCAAATTACTAAAATTCGTGATGGAAATGGAAACATTAAAACAGACACAATTGAAATACAAAACATAATAAGTTACTTTGAAAATTTATACTCCTACAGAATAGAAAACCTCGAGACATTAACAGGTTCCTAGAGACATATGAGGACCCAGACTGAATCTGGAGGACATACACAACTTAAATAGATCAATTCCAAGCAATGAAATAGACGAAGTCATCAAAAGCCTACCAACAAAGAAAAGTCCAGGACCAGATGGATTCACAGCCGAGTTCTACAAGACCTTCAAAGAAGAGCTCATTCCAATACTCCTCAAAGTATTTCATGAAATAGAGGAGGAGGGAACCCTTCCAAACTCATTCTATGAAGCTAATATCACCCTGATACCAAAACCAGAGAAGGACACATCAAGGAAAGAAAATTTCAGACCCATATCTCTAATGAACATAGATGCAAAAATTCTTAACAAAATTTTAGCGAATCGCATACAAAAGCATATTAAAAAGATAGTGCACCATGATCAAGTGGATTTCATCCCAGGGATGCAAGGTTGGTTCAACATCCGGAAATCAATCAATGTAATTCACCACATCAACAGACTTAAGGTCAAGAACCACATGATTATTTCAATAGACGCAGAGAAAGCACTTGATAAAATACAGCACCCCTTCATGCTCAAAACACTAGAAAAAATAGGGATAGTGGGGACATTCCTTAACATTGTAAAGGCTATTTATGCTAAGCCCACAGCTAACAACATTCTAAATGGAGAAAAATTGAAAGCATTCCCCCTGAGAACTGGAACAAGGCAGGGATGCCCTCTTTCGCCACTACTATTCAACATTGTTCTTGAAACTCTAGCCAGAGCAATTACACAGACCAAAGAAATTAGAGGAACACAAATAGGAAAAGAAGCTCAAACTATCCCTATTTGCTGATGACATGATTCTCTATTTAAAAGACCCTAAGAATTTCACCAGAAAACTTCTGGAACTCATGAATGAATTCGGTAAAGTAGCAGGATATAAAATTAATGCTCATAAATCGAATGCATTTTTATTTGTAAGTGATGCATCCTCTGAGAGAGAAATTAGGAAAACTACCCCATTCACAATAACCTCAAAAATAATAAAATACTTGGGAATCAATCTAACAAAAGAAGTGAAAGACCTCTACAATGAGAACTACAGAACACTAAAGAAAGAAGTTAAAGAGAATCTGAGAAGATGGAAAGATCTCCCATATTTTTGGATAGGCAGAATTAATATTGTCAAAATGGCCATACTTCCAAAAGCACCATACAAATTCAATGAAATTCCAATTAAAATCCCAATGATGGACCTCATAGAAATAGAGCAAGCAATCATGAAATTCATTTGGAGGAATGAGAGACCCAGAATAGCTAAAGCAATCCTTAGCAAGAAGAGTGAAGCACAATACTAGACCTTCAACTATACTACAGAGCAATAATAACAAAAATAGCATGGTATTGGCACCAAAATA
>JAJEJO010005749.1:320834-526072 GCA_020662805.1 Glaucomys volans
AAACTAAAAAGCTTCTTCTCAGCAAAGGAAACAATCAGCAATGTGAAGAGAGAGCCTTCAGAGTGGGAGAAAATCTTTGCCACACACACTTCAGATAGAGCACTGATCTCCAGAATCTACAAAGTGCTCAAAAATCTTTACACCAAGAATACTAATAACCCAATCAATAAATGGGCCAAGGAAATGAACAGACTCTTTACAGAGGAAGATCTACAAACATCAACAGATTTATGAAAAAATGTTCAACATCTCTCGTTATAAGAGAAATGAAAATCAAAACCACCTTAAGATTTCATCTTACCCCAACTAGAATCTTTTATTAAGAATACAGGCAACAACAGGTGTTGGCGAGGATGTGGGGAAAAGGGTACACTCATACATTGCTGGTGGGAGTGCAAGTTGGTGCAGCCACTCTGGAAAGCAGTGTGGAGGTTCCTTAGAAAACTTGGAATGGATCCACCATTTGACCCAGCTATCCCACTCCTTGGCCTTTACCCAAAGGACTTAAAATCAGATTACTACAGTGATGCAGCCACATCAATGTTCATAGCTGCCCAATTTACAATAGCTAGATTGTGGAACCAACCTAGATGTCCTTCAATAGATGAGTGGATAAAGAAACTGTGGTATATATACTCAATGGACTATTACTCAGCCATAAAGAAGAATAAAATTATGGCAGTTGTAGGTAAATGGATGATGTTGGAGACTATTATGCTAAGTGAGATTAGCCAATCCCCAAAATCCAAAGGCTGAATGGTCTCTCTGATAAGTGAATGATGATGCATAATGTGAGGTGGAATGAGCAAGAATGGAGAAAGGATAGAGAGCATAGAGGGAAGGGAGGGGGGGGGTTGAGGTTGAGGGGTAAGAATAATAACAGTATGTGTGACAGACATCATTGCCCTGTGTACATGTATGAATGCACAGATGGTGTGACTCTACTTTGTGTACAACCAGAAAAACAATTGCTGTACTCCATTTGTGTTCAATGAATCAAAAAATTAAATAAAAAAAATAAAAAATAAAAAAAAGAAGGATATGTGAATGACCTAAATGTAGTTTAGGAGGTTTTAAATAAAATTAAAAAGTACTAACTATAAAACTGACCACATTATATAATTTAAAAATTATCATAATTTTAAAATATGCTATTTTATAAAAGCATTATATTTCATTCTAAATATAAGCCATTGAGATATTTGTAACACATTTATCTTATAAAATAATTGTATTAAAAATATATAAAAGCCAGCCATAGTGGCACACACCTATAATCCCAGCACCTTGGGAGGCTGAGGAAGGGGGACCAAAAGTTTGAGGTTAGCCTCAGCAACTTATAGAAGACCTAACTAACCTAACAAGACCCTGGCTCAAAATAAAAAATAAGAAAAGGACTGGGGATGTGGCTTAGCAGTGGCTCAGTGGTTAAGCACCTCTGGGTTCAATTCCTGCCCTGGTTTAACAAAAAAAAAAAGAGAAAAAGAAATCCTAAAAACTAGAAACAAAAAATTATAAAAATGTGGAAATGTACATGAACAGGTATTTAGAAAAGAGAAAAAAGAAATGGAGACTAAATATTAAAAATATTTGATTTCATTAACAATCAGAAAAAATGTATGTATCAAAAAGATATATCTTCCTGCTTTCATCAGACTAGACAATATTGAGCAGTATCATAATGAATGTGGCTCAATTAAAACTTTATATGGCATTGGTAGAAATATAAATTTGGTAAAATCATTCTGGAAAATAGGTTAGCATTATTTTATAGAACTAGGCAGTAAGTCTCCTATTTCTAAACCATGGAGAAATAGTTGTACAATTAGGAGAAATATATAAGAATATCCACAATAACATTCTTCATAAAAGCAAAAACTGGAAACAGCTCAAATACCCACATGTAGGAGAATAAATAGAGATTTTCACATAGTGGATCACAATACACCAATGAAAGGTAAGGCTACACAAAACAACTTACAAAAGGAACTATCAAGTGAAAAAAAAAGTCACAGAAATCAATGAAGAATACCTTTCCACTGTGTCAATTTAACTAATTTGGAATTACATGTCACCAATTTCTCTCTGTGATTTTGAATTATATGTTCTGTAGAGAAATTTGTCTAAGATTTGCAGGGTGAAATTGTGAACAAAACAATCAACAAACATAGTCTATACCAGCAAGTAGAGAAAGTACATTTGTCTTTATTTAATTTTTTAAAAATTTCCTTTATGATCCACAATTTTGGCATAGCATATTTTTATTATGTATTCTAAATATTTTCTAATTTCCTTCAGGACTTCTTTAAACATTGAGGCATTGAAAGTGTGCAATTCAGTTTTCACATGTATTGCTCTCTTAGCTCCTTTATGTTGCTGATTTCTACCTTCATTGCATTTTGACTACAGAGGACACTCTGTTGAGAACATGCACAGTTGCAGACCACGTATTTTCACTTATCTTGGCAGAGGAAGACAGCCAGGTCTACAGTTTCTCCAAATTCCTCCAAGCCTTCTCCTTCAGCTTCTCTGATTTTGGCCAGGTGTGATTCAGCTTTATGGTGAAGAGAATCACCTTGCCCCTCAGGTCACCTACATCATCAGGACTAGAGACTGGGAGAGTCAGACTTGCTTCTAGTTTTGTCCTTTGTTTTTTGTCTTTTGTCCTTTGTCTTTCCTACTTACTTCATTCATACCCAGCTTCGCTTCCACACTCAGAGAAGCATAAAAGGACCTCCATAGTCTGTCTAATTAGTTCTTAATTCTAATCCCTGTAAGTCTGTTATTTTACATCACTCACAGGGGTTCTGCTTCCCTAAACAAACCCTGACACAAACAATATGATGTCACTGCAGGACCTTTTAGATAGCTCAAGACTAAAATTAAATACTGAACTACTTACATAAGTATCATAAATGATAAAACATCTTTTCACATTGCAAATATTTATTTTTATTATTTTAATCGCACACATTTATAGGATTTGTTGTGATACTTTGATACATGTTGTGATACTTTGATACATGTGTCCAGTGTATAGTGATCAAATCAGGGATATTTAGCATTTGCCTCTCCTTATAATTACTTCATTTTGGAGCCTTTGAGCTCCTCTCTTCTAAGTATTCAAAAATTATATAAATAAACTTTTTAAAAATAAATGAAAGGACATGGCAAAACCATAATTCTTCTCGGGGAAGGAAGCAGGAATCAAAAAGCATAGGAAAGAAATACACTGGTAGATTTAGAGGTATTTGGAATGGTGGTCTTAAGGTGGATAGAGGGATTCACTGGTGTTCATTTTATCACAGGTATTATTGCATGGGTATCCCTTTTCTAAAATGCTTGGGACCAGAAATGTTTCAGATTTCACAGTTTTTCAGATTTTGGAATATTAGTATAAACTTTCCTGTTTGACATCCCCAAACTGAAAATCTACAATCTAAGATGCTTCAAAATACAGAATATTTTGAGTGTCAGCACATTTTAGATTTCACATTTTTGGATTAAGGATGCTCAATCTGTATTTTGTGTCTCAACTTAAATATAGATTACATATATAGGAATGCATGTGTATAAAATATTACATAAGACAAGAAGGACATGAAAATAAAAGTGAAGATAAGAAACTAATAATTCAACAGGAAAATGTAGGCAGTGTCTAGAGCAGAAGATACACTGATTTTCTGAACTAGCCCTAGAGAAAAACTGTCTTAAAATATAGCAAAGATTGGAAAGATGAGCAGGCTTAGAAGCAAGCCACAGAGTAATTACTGTAATTTGGGAGTAGAGAGTGCCCTTAAAGCACTTTGGTTTGTAGCAGAACAGCTTGTCTGTCATATGTGCTAAGGCTGCAACTAGTAAGGGCTCTATTTTGCATGAAGTTGCAACAGGTTCCTAACATGATTCTTACAGCCAGAGAAGCAACAGAACACTATCCCCAGATCACCTGCTCCATTACTGTATATATGAAAATAAAAACACTTATAAACATTCACAGTTACATTTCCTTCACAATTTTCTCATTTCAGAACAAAGGACAATCATTTTTACTTGGAGATCTGTTTCACAGTTACTGAGATCAATTAAACAGACTAAATAGATTAAAAAATCATTACCTTAAGAGTCTTTAATTGGTAATATAATTCTAATAAACACTGTGTCACAATACCAAAAAGCTACAGAGTACCTTGAAATAAACTTAATCCAGAATATATAACATCTATTTGAAGAAAACTATAAAACTGTGCCACAGGATTAGAAGCCCTCATTAAATATGGAAATGTACCTTGTTCCTAGATGGAAATTTCACTGTTGTAAAGATGTTCACTATCCTAAATTCAATAAATCCAAATCCTAATGGAATCTTTTGGAGGAAAAGGAACTAGGTTGATTCTTAATTCCATGTGGAAAAATAAGTCAACTGAAATAGAAGAAAAGATGGTCAAAATTAAGTATAAGTATACATTTGTCCAGCCAGATATATTTATGATAAATCTTAAGTGAACAAAACAGTACGTTACTAATCCTGATAATCACATTAATGAAACATAAGTCAAGTAAAAGACCCCTCTGCATATGGGAATTTTACATATGGCATATGTAGCATTTAAAACCAGTGAGGGAAGAATAGTTTACTCAGTTAATACTATTTTAACAATTTCTTATATATTTAGGAATAAAGTTGAAAATCTCACAACATACATTAGAATGCACTTCTATTAAATTTATAATTTAAACATAAAAAACATCAAATATGTAAAAGTTAAATGCAGGAATATAGTTTAAAAATGAATTTGGGAAGTCCTTCACATGTACGGCATAATCTTAGAAGCCATAAAGATTTAATTATTTAAAAATCTAAAATTTTGACATAGTAACAGATGGCATAAAACAAAACAAAAAGGAAATGAAGTACTGGGAATAACAACAATATGCAATTGATAGTGTTTTGATGTGAATATTCATAGTAAGTATCTATAAAATAATAGGTAAAATGACTAAAAGAATAGAATATAGTCATTATAACATAATAGTATTCCCTTACCCTGATAAGATCAACAAATATTGATAATAAGCATCACTGGCAAGAAGACAGAGGGGCAGAGGCTTATACACATTACATATAGGAGCATAAATTGGCACAACTTTTTGAAGGACAAATTGGCAATATCTGTCAAAATTCTGAATTTGTGTAGTTTTTAACTTCTAATAAGTGATAACAACTGTAAATAAAGACAGACAGATATACTGCAGAAATATACAGTAATAGTAAAAAGTTAGAAATAAACCATTATCCAATAAAAGGGATTATTACAATATATTCATGTAGTAGAAAATCACGTGGCTATTAGACACAAAATTATGTACATCAACATGAAAAAATATAACAATATATTGAGATAATAAAATTACAGAGCAATATATATAAGCTCATTTCTTTTGATAAAATAGTATAGCTGCATTATGTGTGTCTATGCAGAAAAAAAAAAATCCAAAAAACATACCACACAGGGAACTTGGAATGTTTGAAAGGGCGTTTTCTTTCTAACTTATCCAACCATTGTGTTGCTGGAAGTTTTTACAATAGGCTATATGAAGAAAATGTTTGCAGCTGGCCTAACATGTAGAGGAAAAAAATTCACATTAGAAAAAGGATAAATCTAGGACATCCGTACATGTTTCACCTAGTCCTATGAGCTCATCATCTTCATGAATAAAACAACTCATTGCTAACACTGAAATTCTTAAAGTAAATAACACTGAAATAAGCTTAACCCATCCCCTTGGATTTTGCAAAAAAAAAAAAATAGTTTTAGGAGAAGGACAACAAATTTTACTAAAAATGTATTTGAAACATTAACATTAACTGGAAGACTACAATTACTATTTTCTTTATTGAAATCTTGGCACCATTACATCTCTCTTTCATTACCAATTACATCTTTCTTTCATTACAGTTTCTAAAAAACACAAACACTTGCCTTTAATAAATGGAAGTAGATGTGTCTAAGTTAAAACATAAAATAGTGCCCCCAAACCCCCTCTCCATCAATATAAACATTTATTTGAAGGAGTTACCACTCTTAAAATTTAATCACTATCTAAGCAACTAGCAATGAAACATCCATGCTCCTCCAACTAGGTTATGAGTACCCTCATCTCAGGAATCCTTCCATCTTGATTTCTAACTATATTTGGAATATTAAGGAAATGGTAGAGGTAAAGTAAATATTCGTGGAAGGAATGAAGAAAGGAAGGAAAGAAGAAAAGGAGGGAAGGAAGCAGTTAGGGAGAGAAAAAGTCTGGGAAGAAATCACATTTTAGAAGAAAAAACCAATCTTCAACGTCACCTAGTTTCAATAGACACGATCAATGTCATGTCATCTATGCTTACATGAGTCATGCAATTAATGTCACAAAATAGCTCTGGATATCTCATCTGATACTGGCCCATTATTATTTCTGTACTTATATGCAACAGATTCTATTCTGCTTCCAGTCAGTAAATTTATTAGAATTTGAACCAAAAGAGTATCTCAATGTACACTGTATAGCAAACTTGGTAAGAATTTAGTCAACTCTTCAACATTTCCATTTTAAGTCAGCTTTTGCATCTCTACAACCAAAAAACCTGACAAAAACAATGCAAAGGAGAGAAAGTATATTTGGTGCTCATGGTTTCGGGGTTTAAGTCCATAGATAACTAACTCCATTACTCTGGGTCCAAGGTGAAGCAGAACATCAAGGCAGAAGGGTGTGGCAGAGGAAAGCAGCTCAGGACTTGGCAACAAAGAAGCAGAGAGCTCCATATACCAGGAACAAAATATATACCCCAAAGGCACAGCTCTATTAACCTACCTCCTCCCTCAACACCCTACTTGCCTACAGTTAGTTACCACCCAGTAAATCCATTCAAGTGAATGAATGCAGTGATTAAGGCTCTCACAACCCAATCATTTCACCTCTAAACTTTCTTGCATTGTCTCACACATGAGTTTTGAGGACACTTTATATCTAAACCATAACAACTTCTAAGGTAGTTGTTAAATTATTTGAGTCAGACCACTTGTGTTGGATCTATGGACTGCTAACATTTTTAACCCTTCCATTCTCTCCTTTGTCTGCAGCCTACACATAGTAGAGGCTAGAAAGCTCTTCTATTTTGTGCCTTTATTGAAGCTTTTATTGTGTGCCTTTATGCCAATCAACAATGTAAGATCAAAATATTGTGTTATGAAAAATTAACTGAACACTTTAAATATATCACTTAAGAGTTTTCTTTGCTGAAAAGAGAAAATTACCTAACAACTGATATATGCTGTCATATTGCATAATCCACAGTATATTCATACTAGTCTAGTTTTGCAAAATAAGCTTTAACTATTGGGTATAGTTTTATTCATGTACTCAAAAGCCATATTGAAAATCAAATGATTTTGGTATGGCCAAAGATAGTTTTGATGGGTTCAGGAACAATGAAGATGACAATGAGGATTAAACTACTGAAGTCTCATATTATAAGGCATAATTAAGTCTAGGAAACAAAAGCTAACTTAAGACATACAGCTCTAATCTGAATTCTAAAGCTGCTAGAAACAAAATTAAAGGGTATAATTTGCATTGGAAATAATGCATAACTTAGTCATACTTTGGAGACAAAAATTGGAAAATCATACAAGAATACAAATCTGTGTGATCATCAACTTGTTCTTTTAGGGGGTGAAAGTCATTCATTAATTCAACAAATATTATTATGTGCCAGAGAGTTATTCATGGAGTTATTAATTACAATTCACAAAGTAAATTATGTATACAATAAAATTGAAAAATAACCCAAGATATGAAATCATTTCATCTTTAAAAATTATAACAATACTAATTATAAAATAGAATTTTGTATATGTGCGTAAGAACTGTTACAGACAGAATTGTGTCCCTCCAAAATTTGTATGTTGAAGCCCTAACTTCTAATGTGAAATGTGACTCTGTCTGGATACACAGATTTTAGGAGGCAATTAAAGCTAAATGAGGTCATAAAAGTGGGGTTCCAATCTGACAGAGATATGGCCCAGTAAAAAGAGGAAGATGTTTCTCTTTCTCCCCATCTTTCTCCAAACCATGTAGAAAGCAACCAACAGCAAGGCCAGGATAAAAAACCCAAAAAGAAACCAACTGGTCAGCACCTTGATCTTAGTCTTCCCAGTCATCAGAATTGTGAGAAGAGAAATTGTGTTCTTTAAGCCACCAGTCTATGGTATTTTATTATGGCAGTCCCAGCTGACAAACACAAGAATCTAAGTTTCATTCAATAAACAAATTGTTTTAGTCAGCTTTTTCGCAACTGTGACTAAAAGGATCTGACCAGCACGATTAAACAGAAGAAAAAGTTTATTTGAAGGCTCCCGGTTTCAGAGATCTTTGTCCACAGAAGGCCAGCTGCATTCCTGTGGGCTCGAGGTGGGGCTGAACATCATAATGGGAGACAGTGGTGGAAGAAAGCAGCTCCCATCACGGTGACCAGGAAGTAGAGAGAGTCCGCTCGCCAGAAACAAACATATAGCCAAAGCCGTGCCCAATTCCCACCTCCTCCAGCCATACCCTACCATTTCAGTTAGCACTCAGTTCATTCCTACCAGGGGATTAAATCACTGATTGGGTTAAGACTCTTACAACCCAATCATTTCTCCTCTGAACATTCTTGCATTGTCTCACATGTGAGTTTTTGGGGGACACCTCACATCCAAACCATAACACAGATCTACTCTTAAATTCTATCCTCATTAACTCAGTTAGTGAGAAGGTATTATTCCACTACTAAAATCCATTTTTAGGAAAAAAGCTTATAATACATACAATTCAGCTGTTAAGAAATCAAACAAATGGTAACTTATTACTTTATTATTTATTCATCATTTAAACTGGTTAGCAAATCACACCCTTTTACTACTAAAGAGGAACTTAATACATATTTAAGTGCTAATTCATTATTAATAGTAGGCAGTCCAAAATGAATTGATTTTTTTTTCTTATGAGTCCTTTGTCTTAATCTTTAACTTCAAGGTAGTGTGACTTTTAATGACTAGTTACATGACACAAAACACAAATGACCATTAAACAAGATAAAAGATTATAAAATTATTTCACAACATTGTTGAATACAGTCTTTATGTAGCATGTGGTAAGACTTTTAAGACATGTGATTGTATTTTTTGTGAAAATTTACATAATAAAAATTACCCTTAGAACAGTATTTGACACTATATAGTCAAAGCCTATAGAATGAATAGATCAGTCCAATTACCTTAGCAACACTAGAAATATTTATGATGGCCTGCCACAACAAACATTCGTTAAATCACTTATTCAAAACATCTGATCTCCATGTATATGGCATGCTGTGGAAATATTAAAATAAGTCTTGGTTTTATTTTTAAGTAGTTGGCTCCCCAAGACTTAATGAAAGTGTTTTATTTTCATATACACTTTTTATTTACTCTATTTTATCTTCATGAACTACATTTAAGCATCCATAATGTATTTATGAATGTTCTAGGGTGTGAACATGCAGCAGAGACCAAGACAACTGGCATTGTTCTTTACTGTTTACATCTTTATATTCCCTATATCTTGGGCACACTCACTAAAGCACACCATAAGTAACACATTTAGACATAAGAATAGCATGTGTGCCACACTCCATATCTAATCTCATGACAGACATTGCTAATTAATTATGGCTGTCATTCTTAAAGAGTTTGAATTTGATGTGAAAATTCTTTTCATCATAGTATTCACATCAGCCATTATCAATGAATTACAGTAAACAAATAAGTTAAAATATCTTTTCAACCTGAGTAGAATGCAAAATGGAGGGGATGACATGCTATTACTCCCACTTTAACAAAAAGGGGGAAAATGCACACAAAGTCAAGTTTGTAAAGATATCAGCATAGAAAGAAAATTGGATTACATGAACTATTTCCAGAGATGAAATAGCCCTTCTTAGGAAAGATGAAACTAGCAGTTTTATTTATTGGGAACATAGGCCAAATCTGTGCAAAAGATCCAGCTGATTTAAGCAAAAATTCTACTATGAGAAAGAAATATTAGCAGAACATTAGGTGGTCACTGGAACTGGAATCTCAAGGAGCCCCAAATATGATTGCTGGGTTGGTGTAAAGGAGACAGAAACTCCTGCTTTCTTTTAATGCTTGGGTGACAAAGCTCCTTTAAAGAGAGGGGTCTGCAATAAATACAGGACATGTCTCTACCTGTCTCTACTTTAGAGAAGACTATATTTTATGAGCTAGACTCCCTCTCAGTCTATCTGTATAACAGAGGAAATGACAAACCCTGTTTGAAAATATAGAAAATATCAGCCTCCCTCTTTGTGATTCTGGTACATGAAAATAAATATGAAATGTCTGATGAAGCAGAAAAATGTAACTGAAAATAAAATGCAAATAAATTTGATAATATGAGGATACCTCCCATGAATGCTAGTAGAATGAACAGATAAAAGCTTTAAAGAAACAATAATAATTTTAAATAAAAGAAATAAATATGGACAGAATAAAAAAAGAGAGCATTTCAACATATAATTAGAATCAAAATAAAAATCAAATGGAACATTGTAGAACTGAAAAAAATATATATATAAATTTGAAATCATGCAATATGTTGAATATCAAACAGAACACTACAGAGAAAGTATTAGTCAACACAGAAAAATATTCAAACTAAAGCAGGCAGAGCAAAAGAAATTTGAAAAAAAACCACAAGTGCATAGTAATGAATATAAAGAAAATAAAAATAGCACATAAAATGGGTTAATGTATGTATGATTGGAATCTCAGAAAAGGAAAGAGACAGAGAAAACTTTTGAAGAGATACAAATGAGAGGATGAGAGTTTTTCCAAATTTGATAAGGTGTTAGCCAGATCTCAACCAACTCCAAGAAGGATAAACACAAAGAAACCATAGTTGGCATAATGCGGTGAAACTGCTCAAAAACAAAGAAAAAGAGAAACTTTTAAATCAAGCAGAGAAAAGATGCACATCAACTTCAAAAAGTAAGGATGGGATTTTGGGTGGAGCTTACAAGACAAACAGTAGAACACAAAGGCAATAGAATAAAATCTTTAAAGTGTGAGAAGAAAAAGAGAAAAAAACATTGAAACTGCCAACCAAAATATTATAGGTATTAAAATTGTTTTAAGAATTGAAGATGAAATAAAAATATTTTCAGCCCTTCCTCAAAAAATTCAAGAAAATTTGTTGCCAAGAGAAATATTACAGGAATTTCAGGCTAAAAGAAAATGGTGGAAGATAAAACAATGAAAGAAAGGGAGAGCACTACAAATGTAAAAATGAAGGTAACTTAGAAATATTGATGGTTTAAAACAATAGTACCACTTTTTAATTGTGTGGTTTATAACATCTTTTATGTAAAATATATGACCACAATAGTTCAATGATAGGAGTGCTAAGTGGAGCAAAAAGTGCTATGAGATTCTTGTATTCTTCAAAACATGATAAAAATACTATTTGTAATAACTGAAAAGTATACACTAGAATCACAGTCACTAAAGAATAAAAGAAAAAGAAAAAAAGAGAATATAAAATTTTTAAAAATGTTAATTGATCTAAAGGAAAGCACAAAAGAAGTAAAAGAAAAAATGAATTAGGAGTTTTTTTTTTTTAAAGCAAACTGGGTAGACTTAAATCTATTTATTGAGCAATATCCATAGCTATATTTAAAGTAAATGAACTAAAGATTTCAAATAAATATCTAATTGTATCAACCTGCATTTAAACTTAAGCCTAACTGTATGCTATTTACATGAGAAACTTTAAAGACATAATTGGATAAAGAGACATAGAATGGGAAAAAATGTACTAAACATAGACTAGCAGAAGAAAGCTACAGTTACTATACTAAATATGAGATTAGGCAGGGCTGGGAAGAGGGTACAGCAAGCAAGTGCAAGTGCCTGAGGCTCTGACATGAGAAGGGGAATGGCTCCTAAAGGGCGAGACATCTAATGTACAATTTAAGGAGACTCTTTCGACATGATAATTTGGATCTGGAATGTCCCCCCAAAAGCTCATCTGTTAGAAGCATGGTCTCCAATGCAGCAAGGTTCAAAGATGGGAGTTTATAGGCAATAATGGGACTGTGGGGGCTATAACCTTAGCAGTGGATTAATCCATTTGATGGATTAATAATTTGAATGGACTGCTGGGTGGTAACTGTAGGCAGGTGGGGATGGCTGGAGGGACTAAGTGACAGGGGATGTGTCTTGGGTATTATATATTTCCCTGGCTTCTCTCACCTCACCCTCTCCCAGCTTCCAGGTGAAAAGTGAAAAAAGGGCCCAGAGAAACCACTCCCCACTTGGGAAATCATGCAAGAGATTTTAATAGGCAGATGAACAGTGTCTGCCCTAAAGAGTAAGAGAGAGAGAGAGAGAGAGAGAGAGAGCGAGGGGGGGGAGCTTCTTTTAAATTGTTGAATTTCACGGGCAAAGGACTTTTGGGCTAATTGTTGAGAAGTTGAATTTGGCCAGCTAGGGATCAGCCAATGGCTGGCAAGGACAGGCTGAAGAATGAACCAATGGCTGGCTAGCTGCAGTGAGGGGGTGGGGGAGATGTCATCCCCCCATGCCTTCCCCACCAGTGTGCCAGACACCCAACCGCCCAGGAGGGAGCCCTGCAAGGTCCCACAGTGGGTTGGTGGACGGCCCAAGGCCCGAGGCAAGGGCCTGAGTGAAGGGCAAACCCAGCGCCTGCCTGCTACCTGCCTTGGGGAGCTGACATAAGAGCGGGTCCACGCAGGCAGAGCACTGCTCAGACAGCTGAGGACTTGCTGCATCGCATCCGCCCCATAGAAGCCCCAGAGATGCGCGGGGCCATTGCAGCTTTATATTATACCAAGTTGCTGTGAGCTGAGCAGCTTTCCTCCTCCATGCTGTTCTGCCTCGCCTCAGGCCCACAGCAATGGAGTCAGTTGTCCATGAACTGAGACCTCTGAAACCATGAGCCAAAGTAAACATTTCATCCTCTATGTTGTTTGTTTTTCTCAGGTAAATTGCACACAACAAGGAAAAGCAGACCAACAGACTTCCTTTCGGGGTTGTCCAAGTGCAGAGTCAGGACCAGAGAGAAGTGTTTCCTTAAGTTTTGTTCTATTTCTGGCCCTGAGACAAGGTAGACTCCAAAGCAAGGCTTATTATTAAACATAAAAAAGGAATATCTCATGGTAATTAAAGGATGTTAATCTTAATGTGTGTGGACCTAAAACAGCACTGCAAAATATATTAAGCAAAAATTGGTATAGCTTAAACATAAACACACATGCATGCAAGTGCATGTGCGCACGCACGCACACACAAACTCCACAATTACTGATGGATAATTTTTAAATGCTGCTCAGTAACAAATAGAACACACATACAATAACCTCAAAATTAGAATACAGGAGCTTAAATAACATGCTAATGATATTTCCAAAATATTATACCTAGAAACTGCAGAACATACATTTTTACATGGTTATGGAAAATACAGTCTATTTACCAAAATAGAATATATATTAGACAATAAATCAAGTCTAAATACATTTCAAAGTATTAAAATCATATGGAATATGTTATCTAATCACAGCAGAATTATACTAGAAATCTTAATAAAAAGGAAACCAGAATACACCCCAAATGCTTGGAAATTAACTGGCACACTTCTAAACAACCAATATTTCAAAGAAGAAAAAATAATAAGAAAATGCAGTAAAGGCAGTAATAAGTTGAAGTTAAAATTAAAAGAAATACACATGTGATGAACTTCAAAGCTGTAGTTTACTAACATTAAGTTAAATTCATATCTAATATCTATTGCAAACCTTGATTGATTTATTTAACAGTATGGGTTAGAAAGATTTTCATACCATAAAATGAATTTCATTTTTGTTATAGTTGCATAGCACTCTTTATTTGATAGAATAAATTGTTCATGAGGTAACTTCCAGTAACATTTGGGAAAGAGAACTACCACAAGCAATTAAGATGTGTACTTTATAAGACTATTTATAGATTGCCATATGATTGTACCTAGTTTAGGGTTACTATAAGAAAATTCAAATGCATTCTTAGTCTCTATTTTGCAGACATATCTATACATACATATATAGAGAGAGATACCCATGTATATACACACATACATATATACATATACATACACACATATGTTGTTAAATACTAAGTAGAATTGTTGCTAGGTCATATGGTGATCATACGTTTACCTTTATTTAAAAAATCTGCAAAAATGTTTTTGCAAAGTTAAATGTAACATTTTACACTACAGTCCATAATGTATGAAAGTTCCAGTTGCTTTGCATCTGTGATAACTTTTAAATTTTAATGAGGCAACTTTTAAATTTTAGTCATTGTAATGGATATGCAGTAGTTTTAAATTGTATGTCCCTGATAAGTATCTTTTCATGTCTTTATTAGAGATCAGCATGCTTTCTTTTATGAAGTCTCTTAAAAATCTTACGACCATTTTCAAGTAGGTATTTTTGGTCATGTTATTATTTGGTTGTAAGAAGTATTCATATTCTCTAGTGGCAAGTCTTTTGTCAGATATATGTGTGTTTTCTCAATTCATGGGTTACCTTCTCATTTCTTGATGGTATGTTAATCATGATACTTTATCAATTTTTTTCATGGTTCATACTTTCTTTACACTACCTAGGGAATCTTTACCCACAAAAAGGTCACAAATATTTTCTGCAATTGCCTCTTCCCCAACTTTTATAGTTTTAATTGTTACATTTAGGTCTATGATTGACTCCAGATTAATTTTTATATGTAGTGTGAGGAAAAGTATTCAGACACTCAGAAGACTTCGGTGTTCTGTACAGATCTCACCTCTTCAAAGCTCTTAATGAAACTGCAGCCTCCACAGATTCCCTGAGCTCTGATATCTGTTCTCAACTCAGCAAGGACATTGCGCTCTACATGGGATTTCCTTCTATACATTGTGGCCTTGGCAGTTCTATCTTCAGTTGCTAAGTCAAAATTGTCAAAAATAGGGCAAGCTCTTTCACTGGTTAGTTCTACGAGTGTTGCTGGAGCAAGTGTTCATGACTTGAGTGTTTCCCCTTTTTCCCATAACGACAGACTCCAGTTTCATGGGATGTGACAGGAAAGACTCCATTTTGTATAATATGTTTTCAAACTATACAATGAATCAGCAAATCCAGACTGTGAAAACCTTTATAGGACAAATTTCTTAAAAACTACAAGTTGGATATTTTATTTAGATTGTAATCAGAGTCACCTGGAAGACAATACACTTATGAAGCATTTGGAAACTTGAGCACTGACAATTATTAATAACAAAAAATAACTATTAATATTTACATTTGATAACTGTGTGTTTTTAAAAGCATTATTAGACAGATCTATTAAAATATTTAAGGATAAAATTATACATCTCACATTTGATTCAATGTGATATAAAATGAGAACTGGGTAGAGAGAGATATAAAATTGAATGTCGATCAGGTAACATGATAATTAGTTCTACTTTTATATATGTTTAAAATTTTCTATAATGAACTTATTGTTTTCTGACCCCAAAATGTGTTGTCTTTTCATTTACTGAAATGTATTGTTTTTGTGTTAGGAACAGCTTTTTTCTTTTATTCTTGAGTTCACTTCTGTGGATTTTATCTTCTTGTTTGCTACCACAAATGGGCTATTTCCTGCCATATTGTTTTATAACTGGTTCTCATTTGCAACAGGAAAGTTATTTTTGTACAATATTATTGATCAAGTTTCCACTAAATTCTTATTCTCACTCTTAGCTTATTTTCTTTGTAAATAATTGTATGTTTGTAAAATGACAAATTTGCCCCTTTAGTCTTTTCCCAAATTTATAACTTACATTTTATTTCTTTGCACTAGATATAAATCCCAGAGAAGTATTATATAATAGTTGTAAACAAGCATTCTTATCTCATTTCCAATTCTACTGGTAGTGATCAGAAGTTTGGTGATGGTTTGTTGTTTGGGACATATTTTACTTCTTACACGTAAGGAAATATCCTTTTAATTTTTGTGTTTTGCTGTTTTCAGAAATGGATTGTGAAAGAACAATCCAGTAGGTTTTTATTTACCCCATTTATATTTATTAGTATCGTAAAAACTGATCCTAAATCTGTCATCTATTTTTTGTTTCTACTGCTTTCTTTGTTGATAAACTTGCCCTATGAATTTTTACAATAAAATTGACACTCTTCTATAGAAAACTCAAAAATATACACATTCTTATTTTGTCCTACTTATTCTTTTTTATAACCTATTCTCTTTGCTGCAAGTTTCCTGATTTTTTTTAGTCCTTCCAATTGCCTTTTTAACTTTGAATTATCTATTTAAGCAACTATTTCTTAATTTCTCCATTCTACATAACACCTATTAGCTCCCTGCTATGAAAACAGGAATAAATAAGAATATCTACTTTTATTTCTCTATTCCTGCTCTCATCTTTATTTCCCAACTCCACTTCCTTGAGTTCTCTGTCCTAAGGGTTATAATGACATTATAAAGAATAGATTTGGACTTTAGAGCTGATGAGGATTGAAAGAGTTCTTCAGACTTTAAGTTGATGTTGCAACAGGATGAGATTTTGGGAGGATGTTGCATTTTGTCTATATATAGTTGTGAATCATTGGGAGCAAGAGGGTAAATTGTGATAGGAAGAATAACTGCCTCCCAAAGAAGTTCACATTCTTATTTATGTAACCTAGGACTATGTTTCCCTACATGGCAAATAGGAACTCTGAAGATATGATAAGGTAAAGAGCTTGAGATGGAAAATTCTCCTAGGTTGTCTGAATCGATCCAAATTAATCACATGACCTCTAAAGAGGTCAAAAAGATGTCCTTTGAGAAGGACCTGGCCCACTGTTACTGGCTTTAAAGATACAGTAAGAGGGTTTCTGAACTAAGGAATGTGGGTGGCCTTTACAAGTTGGAAACAGCCTTCAGTTTACAGCCAGAAAGGTAAAGGAACCTCGATCCTATAATCATAAGAAATGAAATCTGCCAACTTGAATGTTATGGTTTGGATGTGAGGTGTCCCCCAAAAGCTCACATGTGAGATAATGCAGGAAGGTTCAGAGGAGAAATGAATGGGTTGGAAGAGTCTTAACCCAATCAGTGAATTAATCCCTGATGGGATTAACTGGGTAGTAACTGGAGGCATCTGGGGTGTGGCTGGAAGGAGTGGTTTATTGGGGGCATGGCTATGGACTATATATTTGTAATTGGAAAATAGAGTCTCTCTCCAGATACAAATACTTCTTCCTGATGATTTGAACCACTTCCCTCTGCCACATTTTCCCCCCATCATGTTCAGTCTCACTCGAGCCCCCAGGAATGGAGCTGGCCTTCTAAGGACTAAGACCTCTGAAACCATGAGCCCTCAGATAAACCTTTCTTCCTCTATAATTGTGCTGGTCAGATCATCTAGTCACAGCAGCAAAATAGCTAACTAAAACACTGAATGAACAGGAAATGGATTCAACCCTAGAATTTCCAGAAAGGAACACACCCTGATGACAACCTGATTTTTTTTATTTGTTCTTAGTTATACAGGATAGAATCTATTCTGATGTATTTATACAAGCATGGAATACATACAATTCTAATTAGGATCCCAGTCTTATGGATGTACCCAACATTGAGATTCACTGTACTGTATTCTGATTCAGTTCACTGTCTTTTCTATTCCTATCCCCCCTCCTTTCCCTTTATTCCCCTTTGTCTGTTTACTGAACTTCTACTTTCCAAGCCTCTGTGAGTTAGCCTCCAAATATCAGAGAGAATACTCAACTTGTAGTTTTCTGGGATTGGCTTATTTCACTTAGCATGATAGTCTCCAGACTTTAATCCTGTGAAATCCATACCAAATTTCTGACTTACAGAATTGTAAAATAATAAAACTTGCATTATTTCAAGACACCAAATTTGTGGTAAATTTAAGACAACATAGAAAATTAATGTTCAATTTAAATTCCTTCCCTTGGATAAAAGTCTTCCACCCTGAAAGCACGTAAACTCTAGCTACTCCTTGAACAAGTGAGAATACTTTTACCAAAGTGGAAGGAGTGGGTGACAGAAAGAATGACAATGAGCAGTACCTGGCACAAATAACTAATCTCTCTGATCTGGTTTATCTTCTAGTCCTACCTCTCAGAGTCCACCCTATACTTCATGTCCCTCAAGTTTCTAACCTGTGAGATGCTTTTCTGCTCCTATGTATGCTCTTAGTAATGAAGTTCCTTCAACCTAGAACATCTCCAGCCTACTGTTCATAATACTACTCCATTAATTAATCTACTTCACTTTTACCCGTCAAAAATGCTCATATTCTCTTCCACAAACCTCTTCAAGTTAAAAGTATAGTCTTTCTTCAATTCTGTTTCTGTCCTCTGCCCAGGCTGATAATTATTTAATATGCCATATTAAATTACATTTATGTGTTTACCTTCCATTTTTCTTTTCTGGTTATTGCCAGTGGCTACCATTTTGTTCAGCACATAGTAACTCCTCAACAAATTGTTACAATTATCATTCCACATAACAGTATTCAAGAATTGAGTGTTGAACTACAAATTCTTTGCAAAAATTTTACTGAATAGTACTCGTTATAGACATGCTCCACATTTCGCATAAAGATTTTAAAAACACATAAAAGTAGCATATTAGAATGAATCCTCAATAATCACAATTCAGTTTCAATAACAAACATTTACATAGACAATTGAATCAGCTAGAAAGCTAATAGAGGTTTATTCTCACAGAAAGCAGATTCAAGTCTGCTTGAATGGAATGAAGATCCTCAAGAATTTCAGCAGTTAAAATGTTAGGGGACAGACATATGTGAATAGTGGGAACATGAGGTTAAGAGAATAATTCTATAAAATGCGTCCACTGTGTGGACCCCCACATGCTTTCTTTTCCAAGAAGCATTTTACCTGCAGGCCTGCCTGGCCTAGGTGGACAGGATATGTCACATTCCTGAGCAAACTACCTGTTAACTGCAGGAGAAATGCAGGCCCAAGATAAAGTCAATGGGAGGAAACCCAGGAGACTTTTGTGACCAGATCCTAAAACTCTGGGAGATAAGTCCCTCCCAACCTTAAAATCTGTAAGATGTACGCTCTTAAGAACCCAATTAGAATGTGCATAGGCCATGGTGACCTAAAGTTACCATGACAGTGGGTACTTGAAAGTCTGATGTCACCCTGCTGCCAGTCAAAAGTCAAGAGGTGGACCTGGGCAGGACTCTCTGGAAATAGGATTCCCCAATAAAACCGGAGTGCAGAAGAGGCACATTGTTCCTCTCCTGAGAGGACCCACTCTCTCCCTTGAGAGTGTCCCCTTTCCTTTAATAAACTCATGCATATTATTTTGAGCGACATTTCTGACATCTTTTTGACTTGGTCTCAGGAATCAGGGTTTGAAGAGGGGGGATCTTCCTGCTGCTTCAGTTTCCTGCAGGCCCCATCGCCATAACAAAAACAACAAAAGTACTGTCAAAAGAAGCCCAGGACTAAGAAAAGAGAAAAAAATATTTATCACTAAAAACTTAAACATTTTATCCTGAATAGCCAATATACGTTACAGGACCTGACCATAAAGGCAACACAGGCCACTCATGATTTAATTCAAGACAAAGCTAGGTTTATAGTTTTTTGTTTTTATGGGCCCACTTTGGGGTTAGCAATAGGAAAGATGGGTCCCTGCGCTCTCTGATGAATCGCACTCAATGAAAACTACTTGAATTCGTGTGCCCCAAAACAAAAGAAGAAGCCTGAAGATCCTACAGGAGTTCCAGGATCGTGTCCAAGGCAATGAGTAGGGACACCAGACCAGGCCTAGGCTGGGCCTGCACTGAGGCAAGGGAGGCTGGAGGAGTTTGGGGATTTAGAACTCTGTCTAGAATCTAGATCAACCCCAGGCAAGAGAACACGCTTTAAACAGAAGCAGAACGAAAGACAAAGGCCCGACCCCTGGGGCAGAGACAAAAGAAAGCAATACCCTAACGGTTTCCACCCTCCCCCCCCCCCCGCCCCCACTCCCTCCGCCCCCACTCCCTCCGCCTGATAGGGGCGAGAACTACACTTCCCAGAATGCAAAGCGGAAGGGCAGAACTAAAGAGACTGTGTTTACCTCAAGTTGGCTCCAGGCGCTGGGGTTTGATAATAAACTCCAGCCCTTCCCTATGCCTGCCCTCTGCCTCAGCCTCACTGGTTCCGCAGTCCGCGCGTGGGAGGGCGTCTGGGTCGTCATTGGCAGCGGTTGAATGGAGGCTCTCCGCCCCGCGGCCTCATGGTAGTTGAAGTCCTTGCTGTGGACGGGGCCATAGTTTCTTCCACTGCATGAGAGCAGCCCGACTACATTTCCCAGGGGGCGGCGGGCCCGCGGGGCGGTGTGGGGGCGGTGCCTCAGGTCTGGTACAGTCATCCCAAGCCTCTTCGGCGGGACTGTAATGGCCGGAGAGATGACGATCTTAGGTCAGTATCTAAGGGGTTCCTGTTGCCTTGGTGGGCATCAAGGTGGTCCGCGGAGGCCAGGGTGGGCGGGATGGTTGTCTCAGCTCTTGGTTCCTGCTGGCATCGAAGGGAACCTGGAAAATGTGACTTAGTGGCGATTTTCGGCTATTGGGACCTGTTCGGGGTGGAGGTGCCTCCAAGAGAGGGCTGGCCCTGGCCAGCTACGGACATCTCAGGGACATGCGGCTTAGCAATGGGTTTCTTCCAACGGAATTTCCGTTTTGAATTGCTAGCTGAAATGGGGCCTTTGGGAAGCTGCAAGAAGGTACACTTCCAGGACCCTTTGTGGAGGAAGGGGGAGGAGCCGCGGCAGGAGCATCCTGAGCTCTAGATGCCTGGGATGCTGAGTTTGTATGGATTTGGGGCCCTCTGATGCTCTTTCCACCAGATCTGGATGGGAATTAACCTTCTCCTGCCTGAAAGGGGGTAGACTCTTTCTGCGATTTGCCTGTAGGTGGAAGAAAAGTGGGATTGGCACTATAATTTCTTTGAGTTAGTGTTGAAGAGGATGAGCTAACAATTAGTAACACAGGCCTACTAACTGACGTTTTTGGTTGTAACATGAGTGTACACAGGTATATAACACAGCCTCCTGAAACCAAGTAAGAGCTTAGTTCTAAATTAAGAGTGGTGTCTTTTTTTTTGCTTATGTTTACAATTATGTATGGCATTTGTTCATATCCGTTTATTTTTCATTAATTTATCTTTGCTGAACATCTGTTATTCCTTGGCATGATAGAGAACGGTGAACAAAACTTGCCTTCAAGAAGCTTGCATATATGTTGCCATCAGTGTTCCTCAATTTATATTTCTCCCCTAAATATTATATCTGAAAGATATGTCTTTAATTCATACTTAAATATATAAAAATTATGTTCTGTTATGAAGTGATGGTTTAATACCTGAACAGCTTTCAAAGTCATTGTTTACGTTTTATCCATTTTATCCTTTTGAAAGAGAAAAGGATACAAAGGTAAAGAGTTTTAGCTTTACATTAATAAAACTTTTGGTGTGAGAATTTCAGTAATGGAGCTTCTTTTCAAGAATGATAATTTAAATTTTATAAAGCTATCAAATCTAAATATCAATTGTTAAAGAAAATTGGATTATATTTAACTTATTTCAGATGAAGGTGTTTCCTGACATCATCAGTAATAAACAAATAATTGTTTATGACTTAAATATTTTTACACTTTATTCATGTGTTGTACTAGTGGACTACACATATAATTACAGGATTTTTGGTTTTATTTTGTTTTTGTCATTACTGCATTTTTAATTATAGCTGATTTACATCAGGAAAAACTAGATGTCTTAGAGAAGTGTTAACATTTCTACACAATTAAATGAGGTATATTTTTAGTCTTATTTCAAAGATTGGTATTAAAGGTACTGCTTTAGTAATTGAGCGTATTAGACTTTGCTATAGTAATTTAGCATATTATAGTAATCTGATAAGATGTATCTTTTAATTTGCCTAATTTCAGGATCAGCTGTTTTGACTCTCCTGTTGGCTGGCTATTTGGCACAACAGTATTTACCATTGCCTACTCCTAAGGTGATTGGCATTGACCTGGGCACCACCTATTGTTCTGTTGGGGTGTTTTTTCCTGGCACGGGAAAAGTAAAGGTGATTCCAGATGAAAATGGACATATCAGCATACCTAGCATGGTGTCTTTTACTGACAGTGATGTATATGTGGGATATGAAAGCTTAGAGTTGGCAGATTCAAATCCTCAAAACACAATCTATGATGCCAAGAGATTCATAGGCAAGATTTTCACTCCAGAAGAGCTTGAAGCTGAAATTGGCAGATACCCATTTAAGGTAAGGGATTAATCCAAAGTATGTTTTGTTTATTATACTATTTATTATTTGTTTATTGTATTGTTTCAATTAATACTTTGCCTTCACATTATGAAACATTCTGTTTCAATTGACTTAGTCTACATGGATGTTATGCTATCTCACTTAACAAGAAATTCCACATCAGCTCCAGGTGAGTTATTTCAAAGATTCTTCAATGCTATCTAGAACTTAGGACCTTACCATATACTTGCTCTGTCATTTTCAGAATGTGTCCTTACTTCATTCAAGGTAGCAGGAAGTTTGATGAAGCCTCATATACTGTAGATAAATACTCTATGTGTGTGTGTATTTGTTTATATCTAAATAAATCATACAAGGCATGGTGTTTTCTGATTTACTTGAAGCTTCGAGATATGTCATACATGTTATCTTTAATGGTTGTGTGAAATGACTAAATTGATCAGTCTCTTTTCAGTGTATATTTTCTTATTTTTCTGATATTTCACTAATGGTGGAGGTTGAGTGAATTTTCTTGTATATACATCTTTTTTTTTACTTCTCTGAAAATTTCCTGAATTGAATTCTATAAGTAGAATTGGTAGATCAAAGGTACACATGTTTTTAAGGCTTTTGATTTATATTAACACATCATACACCAGGAAGGTTATATGCTCTCAACTGTTATTTTTTAGAGCACCTGTATCTTCCTTAGTTATTATTGTTTTACATATTTGCCAATCAGATGAAAGAAAAATTAAAATCTTTGTTGAATTTCATTTCTCTGCTTTCTAGTGAGATAATATTTCTTAGAAATTTGTTTATTCATATTTTTATTTTCTTTAGGGAATTATTTTTTCTTTGTTCTTTGACATGATTCTTTTTTCCTAATTGACAACCAAATACCTTTGTTTTTGTTATTTTTTATTTATAATTTTTATTTTTAACCAGGATTTGTCTTTGAGTTGTCATTTTAAAAAATTTTTATTTTTACAGACTGCATTTTGATTCATTGTACACAAATGCGGTACAACTTTTCACTTCTATGGTTGTACACGATGTAGATTCACACCATTCATGAAATCATACGTGTACATAGGGTATGGTGTCTGTTTCATTCCACCATCTTTTATACCCTAGCCCCCTTCCCCCTCTCATTTCCCTATATGTAATCCAAAGTTAAATTTTTATGTGGCAAAATTACCTCTTCATTTTATAAAAGTGATCTTGACTCTTACCATGCTTACTATGGCCTCTCTTATCCTATCCACATGTTTTGGTTCTTTGTTTTGTTTCATTTTTCATCTTAATGCTTTCATATGAGTGTTGGTTTGTGTTTTGTTGGTAAGTGTTTTTGTTTTTCTTTTAAACATTTAAATGTTTTTTTTTTCATCTAGGGTTTTTCTTCTAAGTTATGAACTAGGATTCTAAATTAGTTTTAAAATCATTAGGTACTTCAGTTACTGCTGCATGTTGAATAACCCTATCCATGAAAATTTTCAAATTTTTAATCTATTTTCAGAGAGAACAAAAAATCACTCCCTGTACTTCTAACTTTATTACTTTGTTTTTAGTTTTTGTCTTGGGATTCTTTTATAATCTTTAGTGATAAAACAATCTTAAACTATACATTTCCTCTAAATTATACCTGAGGGTGCATTACTTACTGATTGAAGACTTATTTTAAGTTACTAAGTTTCAAACTATTCTAAATGATTTATTATTGTTTCAGTTTGGGGTGGGCCTTATGATACTGATATCTTTGTACCTTATATAAATAGTAGATATATAGCTTATTTTTATTTTTATAAGGTCAGATTTTCTTACCTGAAACCTAATTATGAGGTCTAGAATAACTGGGGAAAGAGTCTTATAAACTTCTTTCATATATATCTTTTACTCTAGGAAACAGGCTAACTGGGGGGAAAAAAAGAGAAAGAAAAGACCCTGAGTTACATACATACATGATTGAGCAACTATTATTCCTTATATATTAGTCCCTCCTTTATCTGTGATTTTGCTTTCTATGGTTACTTTCCATGGTTTTAGTTACCTTTGACCAACCACTATCTGAAGATATTAAATGAAAGATTCTAGAAATAATTCATAGATTTCAAATTGTACAGCATTCTGAGTAGCATAATGAAATCTTGGCAGCTGCTCATTCCCACCCAGAACTGGTATCACTCAGTGTCCATTATATATACTGCTGCCCATTAGTCCTTGTACTTACACTGATTATCAACTTGACTCTTGAAGTATCATAGTGCTTGTGTTCAGGTAACCTTATTTTACTGATTAATGGCACCAAGATGCAAGAGTATTGATGCAGGCAATCTAGATATGCCAAAGAGAAGCCAAAACAAATGCTTTTCTTTAAGTTGAAGAAACATATCCCTCATGGATAAAGGGAAATTCCTGTGTTTTTAGGAATTTATTAAACAAATATATATTATTTGCTAGGTTATGAATTTTATTCTGCTCTTATTAAAAACTATAGTATAGATTTGTTTTATAGATCTTAAAGTATAACACTTAATAAGCTCTAATCTTGGCAGATGGATACATTATATTTTATCACTTTGAGTTTTTGTTGAATAAATCTAGTATGTATGTGTCTAAGTACATAGGTATGAAATATACATAATGGGCTTTTATATTCCTTCTTTTAAAAAAAATTTTATACAAATCCTATTCACAGGTTTTAAACAAAAATGGATTGGTTGAGTTTTCTGTGACAAGTAATGAGACCATCACCGTTTCCCCAGAATATGTTGGCTCTCGACTGTTATTAAAATTAAAGGAAATGGCAGAAGAATATCTTGGAATGCCAGTTGCTAATGCTGTCATTTCTGTGCCAGCAGAATTTGACCTAAAACAAAGAAATTCGACAATAGAAGCAGCCAACCTTGCAGGTAATAGCAACTTTTCTGAGTTGGATTTTTTTGAAAATTTTGTTTGGTTGAAAGTCTCTGTAGCAATATTTATCACTTTGTAAGTCACTTAACTGTAGACATAAAGACAACTTATATGGTAGGTAAATTAGTGGATTTTTATGTAGGATTATAAGTGATAATTATGAAAGCTCTGTAGTATGATGTAGAATGTGTATATTGAAATAAGAACCATATAGGCAAATGACAAAGGCAGAAAACATGGATACATTAGCAAGGAGGAATTTTGTTTTCTAAATTCTTTTTAGTCAATGTTAAATTGAACATTATGTTTTCAAAAAAATCTGATGTGAAAAAATTTTAACACTATTCAACAAATATTGTGGCTGGGGTTATGGCTCAGTGGTAAAGCACTCACCTAGCATGTGTGAGGCACTGGGTTTGATCCTCAGCACCACATAAAAACATATAAGTAAAAATAATAGCAGATGGAGTTAAAAAATTAAAAAAAAACATATATTGAGTTTCTCAACAAATAAAATGTAAATCCTTGTTTTTGTGAGCTTATGTTTGGAGGAAAACACGGACTAAGCGTAACATCTAAATTTAATATATGGCTTCTTACCCTTTGCATTATCGACATGTTGGGCTCAATAATTCTTTGGTGTGGGGGCAGTCTTGTCATTTAAGAACATTTAGCAGCAAGTAGTGACAATCAATGCTTTCATTCATTGTCATAGATCTCTTGGACATAAAATCACCTCTGGTTGAGAATCATTAATACAGTGTATAGCATAAAGTAACATGCTATGAAAAATAAAAGCAGGATAAAGGAACAGGATTGCTTTTGGTGATCATGTGTTTAGAAGTGAGGTGTTAGCTTTGAGTCAGTGTGATCAAAGTACCTGATGAGAGCAACTTAAGAAGAGGAAAGATTTATTTTGGCTCATGTTTTCAGAGGAATCAGTTCATGGTCAGCTGGCTTCTAGGCAGAAACCTCATGGCAGAAGGGTAGGCAGAGGAATGCTTTCAGATCATGGCAGCCAGGAAGCAGAGAGAGAAGCCAGAGAAGAGAAACCCTTCTAGGACGTGCTTCCAGTGACCTACTTCCTCCAGCTAGGTCCTACCTTCCAGTAGTCCCTTCAAGCCATCAGTGGATTAATGCACTGATGAGATCAGAGCCCTCATTATCTAATTAAGCCTTACCTCTACTAGCTCTGAGCACATGAGATTTTGGGAGACATTTCAGATCCAAACCATAAATAAGAGAGGACTTACAGGTTTTAGTAGGGTGATCAGCTGGCCTCATGGAGATGTTTAAGCACATTTGCAGGAAGTGAGAGGTCATGCAGACACACGCAGTAAGTTCATAATAGGGGAAGGAACAGCGTAGTTGTCATAAAGTGGGACTTTGGTGATGTTTAAGGATAGGAAGTTGGTTATGTGACCAGAGCAGAGTGATAGAGAGCTAAAGGAATGGGTGTTAGGATATTTGAAAAAATTCTTCAGTTTGAATGTTGTTATAGTTCCTGAAACATATATTACTTTCCAGACTACTCTTTAAGTTTGAAAGTTAGTTCAAATTAAGAATTTTGTTCAAGGAAATCTGATCTTTTGCCTGCACATGCTAAGTTTTACTCATTTTCACAGTAGTTAGTTATAGTATATAATGATCAAAGTTTTATTGCTCATATATTCCCAAGTATAATGTGAATATTAGAAAAGGCTGATTTTTTTAAAGTTAAGTATTAATTCATAAAGAATATAGATACTTATTTCACTAAACCTGGACTGTTATTTCTTCATGTAATAATCTTTTTTTGAAGAATAATTTAAATATACCATTTAGAAGAGTCTATGTAGATATCATTCTCATTTTGCTATTTCTGTTGAGTTTAAAACAGACATCCTATTGGGTTGAGCGAGAAGGAATTTCTTAAAAATCTCCTCTCATTAGTTGTCATTCTCTCCCAATCAATTTTACAGGACTGAAGATCCTGAGAGTAATAAATGAGCCCACAGCAGCAGCGATGGCCTATGGTCTCCACAAGGCTGATGTCTTCCACGTCCTGGTTATCGACTTGGGTGGAGGAACTCTAGATGTGTCATTACTGAATAAACAAGGAGGGATGTTTCTAACTCGAGCAATGTCTGGTGAGAAACAATAGAGAATGGAAGATGTTCAAGCAACACTTACTTTAACTTACCTAATATGTAGCTTTGTTTGGTTTTTATTTTTTTATTTTTTATTTTTCAAAAATCTTTAACTTCATTTTTTTCTTTCGTTTTTTGTTTGTTTGTGGTTTTTGGGTTTTTTGTTATTGTTGTTTTGTACTGGGGATTGAACCCAGGAGCATTCTACCTCAGAGCTACATCCTCAACCCATTTTTTAAATTTTTATTTCAAGATAGGCTCTCACTAAGTTGCCCACACTGGCCTTTAAATTGTGATTCTCTTGTCTTAGCCTGCTGAGTAGTTGGGATTACAGGCATGTACCACTCCAGCTTGTAATTTTATATATATGTTATTTATGCCATGGTTTATGTATACAAAAAATTAAGTTTAAGGGATAGGACACTCTATAAATCAAATAAACTGCCAGTGTTATCATATTGAGCCAATATGGCATTCATAGTGATGGTAAAGGAAACAGTGGGAAGAAAAAATTCCTTAAAAATAAAAAGGGATCATTTTATTTTATTTTATTTGGTAATCTATGTTATTATAGCAAGCCAATTTGTTTTTTCATCTCTATTTTTGAAAAATTATCTGATGTTATTGAGATACTTTCTTTCATACCATTTAAATGTTTTAACCCTGATGTGCAGTTTTTTAATAGTATGGGTTAGGGTTAAAATCTTTTTTTTTAGTAATCAGTCTTTGAATAAAATTTTAGTGCAAAGAGAAATTTGTTATCTTAGACTATGATTTTATACACATACATATATACATAAATATAATACAGACTTTTTAATTTTTCACTTAGGAAATAATAAACTTGGAGGACAGGACTTCAATCAGCGGTTGCTTCAGTACTTGTATAAACTGGTGTACCAAACATATGGCTTCCTCCCCTCTAGGAAAGAGGAAATCCACAGATTAAGGCAAGCTGTGGAAATGGTCAAATTAAATCTGACTCTGCATCAGTCTGCCCAGATATCAGTATTGCTAACAGTGGAGGAAAAGGATGGAAAGGAAGCTCAGAGTGATGACACTGAACTGCCTAAGGACAAACTTAACCCAGTAGATCACCGTGCAAACAGAGAGTTTGGACCTGGCTTTTCTGTAAAGAAAAGTGGAAAAAGTCAGGTTTTATTTGAAACGGAAATATCCCGGAAGCTGTTCGATAGCCTTAATGAAGATCTCTTCCAGAAAATACTTGTGCCCATTCAGCAAGTATTAAAAGAAGGCCACCTAGACAAGACTGAGATTGATGAGGTCGTCTTAGTTGGCGGCTCTACTCGTATTCCTCGAATCCGCCAAGTCATTCAAGAGTTCTTTGGAAAGGATCCCAACACATCTGTAGACCCTGACCTAGCAGTGGTGACAGGTGTGGCCATCCAAGCAGGGATTGATGGAGGCTCGTGGCCTCTCCAAGTCAGTGCTTTAGAAATTCCCAATAAGCATTTACAGAAAACCAATTTCAATTGATTCTGGAGGAATGATGTGTGATCAAATACAAATATGTGATCTTGTCTGGTGATCTCTTCCCCTTTATCAGAGCACCTCCTCCAAAAAAGAAAATCACTATCTAAAGTATCTCACAGTTTTACCTAGAAGGCAATATTTAGATACAAGAAAATTTTACATAGGTTTTTTTTTTTTCTTTTTTTGGAGAGATCACATTCCAGTACATACTTCTAAAATGATAAGAGTTGAAGTAAAACTCTTACTAGGGGAGCATAGGTGGCTATATTTTCTGTGGTCTGAAAGTAGATAACCATATGCACTTAACATTATATTCTGTAAACATTAAATAGTGTCAATTAAAAGATTTCCCAGTTCTTACTAAATTGTATTAGTAGGAGCTGATAATTTCTTTACTGGGTCATCACATGTAACTATAAATTTGAACTATACTTGAAAAACAGTATTGATGTCAGGTATTTACATTGACTGGAAGGTACCAGTATTAAGCTGCATATATATTCAATAATGGCCATATACAAATTTACTTTTACAAATTCATTGTCCAGTTATGTGTCATATGCACATATTCTACATTCTCCAGATTATTTTAATGTATGTCATGAATCAGTTTTTCTTTCTAAAACAGGTACAGATTTATTCAAATTTTTCTATACCAGCTAGTAGAAATACCCAATTTGTAGTTCCTTCATCTACTGTGCATCATTCTCTGCTTGGATTTTCACAATTCTGCTTGGCTAGAATACAATAGGGAATTACTAGTTGCATTCTTACAATGTGTTAATGTCACAATGAAGTCACTGCTGTATCATTTTTTGTAATCCAAGACATTTGCAGATATTAGTAAATAGCATTTATTACCTATTGTGTTTCTGTTTTATTTCTTTACATTTTCAGTGAACTCTGACAAATATAGCATGGATTTGAGCTATAAAGGTTATCTGATTCAGTTTCACTGAGATTTTTCACCATATTTTGTTTCAAATGAGTAAAATACATCAAATTGTAAATGTCCTATTATTCTGTATTATTTTTAAATAGTTACACTTGGATTATTTTAGCCTTAAATAGGAGTGTGAGGAGAGCATAAAATTTGTGAATACTGGAAATAAATCTAACTTAGAAAGAAATATGGGAAAATTTTCCATAATCAGCATTTGTAGAAATTTGTTTTGTTTCCTTTAAGAAAAGCCACAGAAACCACGTCAGAAAATAAAAGCAGTTTGATTTCTATGATTCCCCTATTATTTGTGAAGATATTTGTATTTCTTTCCTTAGTGGAGACCTACTTCACATTAATATTCAATTATTTTATATCCTAGTCACCATTTTTGTTAAGGTAAATTTTATCTTTTTTATCCAGTGTTAAATTTGAAAGATTGTTGTTTCCAGTCACTAAAGACGAGAACCAAGCAAATGCATTTCAATAATATCAAAACATTGGATAGTATTAATATTTTTTCAGATCTAAAAAGAAAAATGTTTGTTAGCAATGAAATTGATTTTAAAATATTAATTTCAAATACCTTTGTGTACAGAAAATATCTGTAGTAGGTAAATAAAATATAAAATGCTTATTTTAGAACTAATGGAGAAATGCCAAAGATGAATCCACCACTGCATTATGAAAATGTTCAAGTGTTGTCTTGGACTTTGTATAAATCTTAGTAGATTTTTAGAATTGGATTATCTTTTGGAAGGTTTTTGGGAAAACTGTTCAATCTCCACAGAGTATCAGTTTTAACCTAAAATATTTTAAGATTAAAAAACTTGAATTTCTCAGATACTTGATATGGTTCATGACAATCTGTTAACCTGTTACACTTTTTTTTCTTTAAAGGAAGCAATGTGCAAAACAGGGCAGCTAATCACACACTAAAATTGGAATTTAAATAATTGGTGTTTGAAAAATAGAATAGCAGTGTTAGAATTTGGGGGCAATAGTTTAGCATATTCTCTAGGATAGTTATACCTTTAAAAAAATGAAGGAATTTCTGTCTTCAGTCATATTTTAGGGCTCTCTCTATATATACATAATCTTGACATCGATGTAGTTTATTTAAAAGATAAGAATGCATACTAAAAGGGATCATTTATGAATAACAATCTAAAGTTTTTTTCATAAAACTTTTTAGTTGTACATTTAGCTAGTGTTTTTTCAAGTGCATAACAAAATTCTAAGTGTCTTGTATAAATAGAGTATGTGAGTAATTTATTTTGTATCAGGAATGTTTTGGTACTGTGTTTTCACTCAAACCACTAACTTATCAACAGATATAAATGTGTAATATGTGCTAAATATTATGGTTATTGTGCAAAACAAATTGTGCCTCTTAAATATGTGTGTATACAGGTAATTCATGTTTTAATGTAAATAAATGCCATTTTGCAGTTTGTTTCTTAAACTGTGTACTTTATTTTCCATTCAGAACTAGACTGAGGCACATTTTTGATGTATGTCAACTCAAAAGTTGGATAGAGATGATCTGATACGCTTGGTGGCCTTCAACCTCAGTAGCTGTGTCTTGTTTCAAAAATGTACATTTCCCTGCATCCTGTTGAATACCAGTTCATGGCTTAAGAATATAATGTAGCCAAAAACTGAGCTAATCTAGATAGGTAATATTTTTGCAAAATAGGACGTAATCCTTTTAACAAGTAATTTTCTAACAAAATTTGTGTTAATTGGATAATTGATGCTTTTAAAATTATCCTTCAAAGATGATAGTCCCAATCTCCTCCAGGACTAATGCCTGTGATTTCTTCATATTTGTTTAATTTACCTCACTGAGGAACTCAAATATTTGAGGGTCAATGACAAATACAATGACACTTCTATATTTATTTTATTTAACAAAATACAGTGCCTCTTTGAGGTGGACAGCCTCTAATATGGTGGCTCCCCCACCTTCTGTTATCCATCTCCACAAGGATGGATACCATCCATCCTCTTCCCTTAAATTTGGGTGAGATTGAATAATTCTGCTAATGAACAATATGGCAGAAGTGCTGGGATATCTCTTCCAAAATGGGATTTAAAAACAAAAAACAACTTCTTGGGTGTGCCTTCTTGCTGCTGGCTACCTCTCTTTTGGAAGTCCAGCTGCCATGTAATGTCCAGCCTTTTCTGTTGATGAATACTGGTAAAGAAGGATCCCCACTGACAGG
Organism: Glaucomys volans; assembly: GCA_020662805.1. NCBI lineage: Eukaryota > Metazoa > Chordata > Mammalia > Rodentia > Sciuridae > Glaucomys > Glaucomys volans. The sequence goes on from JAJEJO010005749.1 coordinate 352,975, forward strand.
CAGCACCAATTCCCAGCTGCTTAAAACATTCCAACCCTAGTCAAGGCTTAGGTATTGCAGCCACAGTTGAAAAAGTGAATGTAACTTCATGAGAGAGCTTAAGCCAGAAACATCCATCTGTTAAGTGATTCCTGATTCCTGACCCACAAAAACAAACTCATTTTTGTTTTAAAGTACTAAATTTTGAATTAATTTTACACAGCAATAAGATTACGTAGAGGGAAATGAGAGGGAGGAGGGGGCGGGGATATGAAAGATGGAATGAGACGGACATCATTACCGTATGTACATGTATGATTACATGAATGGTAGGAATCTACATTGTGCACAACTATAGAAATGAAAAGTTGTACACAAATGAATCAAAATGCAGTCTTGTGTTAAAAAAAAAAAAAAAGAAGAATAGAGCTCAATAGGTACCAGGACACTGCTCTAAATGTTTTACTAGTATTAAAGAATTTAGTTTAATTCTCTAAGCAAACAAGAGTAGGTACTGTACCCCAATTTCAAATGGGGCAATTAAGGCACAGATGGGTCAGGTAAACTCCCCGGGCTTATACAGCTAATAAATTGGCAGTGTTAGGATCCCAATCCAGTCCATGCTCAACCCCAATGTCGTGTTGCCTCACGTGATGACATGAATCTCACACAACTGTATTTGTTGAGTTACTAAACTGCTAGGTAGTGTCCATGTAAAGCCTCTCCAGATAATGCTTGGTGCTGTATAGTCCCATTTTTGACAAATAAGTTTAGTAGTTAGAGATTTCTTAAATTCAAAGGAAGATAGAAATACTTATTTCACTGGATTTTTGGAAGTATCTGGAACATAAAGAGTATTACGAATATAAGTGTTAGGAAGATAGGAACATGAAAAAAATACAGTCACTTGCCAATTTTATCTGGGATATTCAAAAATAACATAACAAATTACATTGTATTCCCTAATATCCTCAAGGGTCTAATCCTATGAGTCTTCACTTATTGAGAATTGTGATAAAATGTCAAGAATAAGAAAGTTTGCCTTAATAAAGTATTTACTTAGTTTTGGAAAGGATAAAAAGTTTTCCTCATGTTAAGTTATTGGGATGTTAAGGCAGGAATAAATACAATTAGACAACTTATTTAATTAACTATTTTGTGTGGATTTTTTGTTCTTTTTTGGGGGGAAGTACCTGGGATTAAACCCAGGGGTGCCCTACCACTGAGCTACATCCCCAGACCTTCTAATGTTTTTATTTTGAGACAGGTCTTGCTGAGTTGCTTAGGGCCTACGTTGCTGAGGCTGGCTTTGAACTTATGATCCTCCTCCCTCAGCTTGCCGGTTACTGGGATTACAGGTATGCACTACCACACTGGGCAGTTAAATTAACTATTATTTGGTTTACTTTGAAGGACTCCAAAAATATTTCAAATAGCATATTATTTATAACTTTATAAATATAACTTACTATATACACACAGTTCTGTTAAGTTCATTCACCTTAAATTACTAATGTGGTTCTATTGAAAACCAGAAATTGGATCTTAATTATTAATTGTAATCACTGCCTTTCCTCTGTCTACCAAGTTTGTTACTTTAAAACAGTTTCCACACAGTTGAAAAATACTTTGCTGAATTGTGCTGCAGAGAGAGCAATGGATTTGCAACTACCAAGGCACGGACCTGCTGTGGGTGGTTGAGACATGTAGGAGCAACCCAGTGGTATTAGGGAGTCACTCTAACCAACTTCATCCTCTCAACTCTGGGACTTCTTCCTACCTGATGATAATAACCCCCTTTATTGTTTATATTTCTGTTTTCCTTCTTTTCTTCCTTGTGCTTTTTCAGCTTATAACCCTGATTAAATGTGGTTAACTATTTTGTTAAATTATCCTTTTTTGGACTTCAGCTTCTGATCAAAATGAAATAAAAAAGAATTGATTTTTCCCTTTTGCCCATATCAACTCAAAAAGCAGACAAAATAAATGGCAACTTTCTCAAGACCTTATGCATCATGCCAACAATTCTTGCCTGTTACCTCTGTACAATCGTAGACAGGTATGGCAATATAGGTCACGCTGTTCTTGTCCTGTAGTACCTGGAAATTGCACAAATGCTCAGAGTAGGAAGCCTGAAGTGATCAATATGTATGCCTCACTCCTGTTGTCATGCACCACAAATCATCATCTAGTTGACATTTTATATGTATGCTATTCATATTACTTTGTATTCATGAGATAAATGAAAGGTCACTAAGTTCCAACTGGTCATTCTGTAAATAACAAACGAGCAACTCTGGTTACCTAGTTAGTAATCATCAACAAAAGGTGCAAGTCAGGCTTTATATGGTTGATATCCATTACCTTGATCCTACTGATTGTGGCATAACAGCCATATGAACTACCAAACAGTCTTCCTTTCCATAGGACAATTTAGAGAAATGGTTCACAGTACAGCCTGAAGTCATGACTGTCTATATCCAACAAGGAGTCCACTTGCCTGAAAATGACATCTAGAAAAGCAGAACTAGAGAGAAAGCTGGAAGGAGCGGGGAGAGCTGCCCTCACTCCTTCCTCTCCACCTCTGCTTGACCTCGCTGGACATCATTGAGGATTGTAGGAGTGTCTGAGGATACAGAGCTCAGGCGCTTTCTCTTCCCGTAATTGGTCTGATCACGAGCTTAGCACGAGCATGCATCGGGAGCATGGCAGGGGGGTGTTAACGGCTGTTGATAATTGTAATTGGTGAACGTCTGCTATATAAGCTTGCTGGTTCCGCATTAAACTGAGCCTGGTCTTCAGAACCCGAGTTTCCAGCGTGGTGTTAGCGCCGTCGCACTCACCCTCGCCCTCCTCACCCTCACAGGCCGCTCCTGTTCCACTTTACAACATTCTGGTGCCTGAACAGGGAGCCCTGTGAGAGGGTAAGGTAAGCCCAAGTCAGGTGAGTGATCTGCACTCATCTTCCTCACTCCAGCAGAGGGTGAGGTAATCCGGGTGAGTGACCTGCACAACATAAGCTACATGGGTCATTCACCCTCGGCTTTGCGGACAAGACAAGTGGCCAGTCTGCAGGCCTTGCTGTGCAGTAGGCACATAAAGGTAGATGATAAAGAGCTTAGTCACATTTGGGAACTAGTATAAGTCTTTGCCCATGGAGGAATTCTGATAGTATATGGTACGCTGAATGCTGGTGACAAGTATTACGGCAGGCACAAAAATGGGAAGCGCAAACGGGGGACCAACCTCCGTGTACTTTCTACCCAGTGATATCAGCCCTTCTGGGTTGCTTGCAGGGGGTTGGATCACCTCCCGTGGGAGAGGGACCCCCCTGGGCCTTGGCTGCCCAGCTGGAGGACATGTCCCTTGAAAAAGAAGGGGTCCAAAAAGATATAGGAACGGAAACTGCACCACAACATGGCGTCAGTAAAGAGCAGGAGGAGGAGGCTGCAGCCTCCCAGGAGGAAGTGAAGCCGTCGGCCTTTATGCCTACATCACAGAAGGCAACTGCTCCCCCTGATCCCTCTTTGCCACCTTATCAGAGCATAGAGTTCTCGAATCCCGTAGCAGAGTCGCCCAGCTCTCCATGGCTGGAGGCCTGGAATCCTCTGCGAACAACGGGATAAAAATTTTGGCTACAAAGGAACAGTGTTCCAAACAACTCCCAAAAACCCCACAAGTTTTTCCTGTTAATGTAAATCCAACGCCTGCCAGACCTACGTCCTGGTATCCAGTAGAGACTGAAACTGTACAGCAGCTTCGCAAGGCGGTGAGAGAGGATGGCTTGAGCTCTCCTTGTGCCGTGCAATTGCTAGAAAATCAGTCTGTGCTGCGAATGTGCCCCACTGATTTCAGGGACTTAGCTAAAGCTGTTTTATCTCCGGAACAGCTTTTACTGTGGAATGCTGCTTCCATGATGGCTGCCTAGACCAAGCTGAAAGAAAGTTAGCATCAGGTCAGCGACCATATGTACAATTAACAGCTGAAGCCCTTAATGGCTCAGGCCCCTTCATAAGCCCGGCAGTGCAGGCAGCAGGACCACCCATCTATTTTGATCAATGAGAATCATTGCAATGCGAGCCTTCAAGAGAGCAGGAGATATAAAAGGAAAAGGACAAAAAATAGCAAACCTAGTTCAAGGTCCTCAAGAGCTGTTCCTTACATTCCTCCTGAGGGTCCGGGAAGCTGTGGCTAGGAGGGTAGATAACCCCGAGGCTGCTGAAGCCTTAGCAAGGGACCTTATCTGGGAGGGATGCAAAAAGGAATTCAGGCAACCTCTTGCCCCATTTAGAAGCAGCACCTTGGATGATTGGGTATTAGCAACTAAAGACATTAGTGGAGATGAGGGAAAAACACCAGCAAATGGCTGCTGCGATAGTGCAGGGAATAGTCCAAGCACATGCGGCTGCTCCAAAAAGGCAAGCTGAATTTTGGCACTGTGGACAACAGGGCCATTATAAACATCAATGTCCTAACTTAGGAGTTTCCACGGGAGCCCGTAAGGGCCTCCCTCCCTCTAAATGTCCTAAATGCAAAAAGGGATTTCACTGGGCCAAAGATTGTAAGTCCAAATTTGATGCTGATGGAAAGTCTTTAAACTTCCAACAGGGCACCCTCCAGCCCCAGTAAGGAGGGATCATTTACCTAAAGTTCATTGGACCATCCCTGTGCTAGCCCAACAACCGACCCTATGTCTTAAGATCAATGGTAAGTTATTTAAAGGAATGATAGATTCTGGAGCAGAAGTGACACTATTAAGGGCAGAGGAAACCCCACAGGACTGGAAAACCATTGCGGGTCCTAACGTGCAAAGGGTAGGAGGACTCCAACCCTCCAGGAAATTAAAAAACCCTGCCCCATGGGTAGACCCAGATGGGGAAACAGGGTGTTTTCAACCCCTGGTAGTGGAAGGTATTACTAACAATTTATGGGGAAGGGATCTATTAAAACAAATGAGGACCTATATAATACAGAAGGTCCAGAAATTTTTGAAGACATAATTGAGCATGACAAATGTGGAGCCTCAGGCCGAGTAGTCCCTTTTACAGATTGCTGGCTGAATCCTGATACAGGGGAATGGTATCACCCCCAATCCTAGAGCCCACTGCTCTGTCAACGGGAATTATCCCACTGGCTCCAATTCCCTTACAATGGGATACTAAAAATCCCATTTGGGTAGAGCAGTAGCCCTTAAGTCCAGAAAAACTAAAACATTTAAAAGAATTTATACAGGAGCAATTAGACAAAGGTCATATTGAACCTTCCTACAGCCCACACAATACACCTGTATTCGTCATTCGAAAAAGGGACAAAAAAATGGAGATTATTACATGATTTGAGGGAGATAAATAAACATATGAAAAAAATGGGGACCATGCAACCAGGTCTCCCTTTCCCGCAGGCCATTCCCTTAAATTGTCACATCTTTACCTTTAGCATTTGGTAATAATGAAATTGACCTCTCAGTGCAAACTGTACAAATCACGCCATCACTTTTACAGCAGGCACGCAAGTTACATGCCAAATTTCATTGTACACCACATACATTAAAGCATCTTTTCCCTGAGTTAACTATTGAACAATGCAAACATCTATCAAGAGATTGTGTTAAATGTGCTCCCCTACTGCCTTTAGGGCCTTTACAAGCCCTGGGAGTAAACGCTCGGGGTCTTCTCTCTAATACCTTATGGCAAATGAATGCTACCCACTTTCCACCCTTTGGGAAACTCAAATATCTACATGTAATTATAGATACTTAGGATATATCCATGCTATTTCATTATCGGGGGGAAAAGGCTAAACATGTCATATAAGCTGTTATGAGTGCTATTATGATTTTAGGAGTGCTTTGGAAAATAAAAACAGACAACGGTCCTGCATACATTTCTAAAGAATTCTCAGACTGGTGCCAATCCTGGTACATTCAACACAGTACAGGCATACCCTGTAATCCCACTGGACAAGCTATCATTGAAAGAGCTCATAAAGAACTTAAAAGTCAACTTTTAAAAGAAAAGGGGGAAACTATGGATCCCCTTCAAAAACACCATCATATGTTATGAATAAAGTTCTTTTCATTTTAAATTTTTTGACTTTTGACAAAAATGGACTTACTCCTGCTATGAAGCATTGGGCACCCTATAACAAATTTACAGAGTTGCCATTGGTGCATTGGCGAGACCCACTTACCCTCACTTGGAAAGGCCCCCATCCCCTCTTAACCCAAGGGTGAGGGTTTGCTTGTGTTTTTCCACAGGATTCATCAACACCTATTTGGGTGCCTGCGAAGAATGTCCGACCATTCCTCGGAAGCAGGCCCCTCGACTCCCTCGAGGACTCCAAGAGGGTCCCAGCCAGACCCACCAGTAGCTCAAATGAGGAGACACAACCATCCAAACAACCGTCTTGATGACTGCATGGCCCTAGATGGGGCAACGCCCCCCTTTATGAATTAAAAGAGCTTTTAATCATGCTCAAACTCTTATTCCTCCTGGGGAACAAGCAATCCAGCTATGGTCAAATGTGGTTTTGTTGTTTGTGGGCCCTGCTCTAAAAAGAGAATTCTTCCCGGCCAGTCCTCTAACTCAAAGGTTATGTTTTTTGCTTTCTCTCACAAAATGTTGCAAGTCTTCCTTACAGGTTCAAATCGGCAGTTCGAGCAGATCTGTGGCTGTTTGTGAGCACGGAGCCCCAGCATACCCGCCTGCAGGACAGAAACCCCATGTACTTAGAGGCTTGACCATACCAGCATGCCTCCTCCAGACAAGCAAGAAAGACCAAAAGGACTAATAAAACTCCCAGACCTACCCCCTTTTTTACATTAATATGTCACCATTGGAACATCACTGATAATGGCTGGTAGTCAATGACGGGTACGATCCCCAGAGGGGACAACCTAAGACAGACACAGCCATTGCAACATTGTGCAATCTAGGCAAGGGTGACCAACAGCTGGTAGTCAATGATGGGTAAGATCCCCGGAGGGGACAACCTAAGACAAGCACAGCCGAAATCCCCTTTTGCCTCCATGAGGATTGGTCACCCCATGGTAGCATGCTGTCACTCCTGGCCAGAGGACACATGCCTGCACAAATAAAAGAAAAGGGGGAATTGTAGGAGTGTCTGAGGATACAGAGCTCAGGTGCTTTCTCTTCCTGTAATTGGTCTGATCATGAGCCAATCACGAGCCTAGCATGAGCATGCTCGGGAGCATGGCATGGGGTGTTAACAGCTGTTGGTAATTGTAATTAGTGAATGTGTGCTATATAAGCTTGCTTGTTCCACATTAAACCGAGCCTGGTCTTCAGAACTTGAGCTCCCAGTGTGGTGTTAGCGCCGTTGCACTCACCCTCCTTATCCCCATAGGCCGCTCCTGTTCCACTTTACAACAGAGGATCATGTCTTACTTGAATCTCCACTTATCCCAAAGTTGTTGTCCATACAACAGACCTTCATAAATATTGGCTTAGTTTTATTTTTATTTACTTAATAGTGTGTCTCATGATGTGACTTTGTAGATGAGACTACAATTATAAAGAACCATGACTATTGGTATTTGAATAATAGCATGTTATTTAATGTTTTCTACCTGCCAGACACTGTTCTAGTGATTATGTATGTATATACTGTATTATATAATATTTAGCTTTCCAAACAACTTCAGAAGTAGATAAAATTATTACTCCCAAATAAGCAGAGAAGTAACTCGCCCAAGTCTGCACAAGTCTGAAGTGATTGAGTAGAAGTTTGACAAAGGCATCCCCATCTGGAGACCCTGCACCCTTAACCACTGCCATGTTTTCATATTCCAATTGTTTTGACTAACTTTTCCTAAAAGAAGGCCCTCTGGATCAGGTGGAACTATTAATACTTTATATGCATATTAAAACACAACACTGAATCTTCTTTTCATAAAGTTTGATAGCAAACTGTTTTAAAATAGATGTAATTGCCACTATTCCATTGACCTATGAAAATGATGACTTGATATGGTTCAAGCTAATATATTTAAGAAGCATGGCAAACCCACACCAATCTTTAATTTCATTTACCATACCTACAATGCTATTGCTTCAATCTTCTCCCTCATTCTTGAAGTATAGAGTTTTTCTAAGTGTTTGTTGTAGGAATGAGACATCTTAGTAGAAAAATGGAGTCATGTGTATCTGAATTTCAAATCTTTTATCTTGGAAATTTATAATCATTTTTGGTGAAATTGGTAGATGATGTCCTACTTAGTGAGGATTGAAATTGACAAATGCTCCAAAATGTTTCACACATTACCTGGCATTTGTGCACTTTCAATAATAAATATCTTGTCTTTAAAGTAGTCAATGCTGTTTAGAATTTTCTTTCTATCTGCTAAGATATATATTCTCCATATTGAGATTATATTATATTCTTAACCTATTTTGAAGTTCAATCTTTGAACAAATTGGACAATCATGGACTAAACTTTTTTCTTAAATACACGTGTGACTTCTTTGTAATCTAGTCATTTCGAGTACTCTGTACTTTGTTTCTGGTCTACTTAGGAGATTACCAACCTTGATGTGAACAAAGGAAATGAGAATAAAATATTAATTTCTCAAAACACAATCAATTAATCTTTGAGTAATTTTGACTATTAGTGATTTTTAATAATTTTATTTTTATTTACTTTAACTCTTAAATAATATATATGACAATATATAATAATAATAATAATAACATGCAGAAAACTGCACATAAATATGCAAATTGATGAATTTTTCTCAAACTGAACCATACTCAGAATCAGATTAAGAAATAGGACACAGCCATTATCCCAGAAGCTAACTTTACAGGCTCCATCATTATCCCCCCAACACACACACACCAAGGATAACCAGTATCCCAACTTTTAATAGTATAGATGAATTTTTTGGTTTTGATTTTAACTTTTTTTTTTTTTTTTGCGGTGCTGGGGATTAGAACCCAGGGCCTTGTGCGTGTGAGACAGGCACTCTACCAACTGAGCTATATCCCCAACCCTTGATTTTAACTTTAATATAAATAGAATCATAGAACCATACAATAATATTCCTCCATACCTAGCCTTTGACTCAACATTATGCTTGTGAGATCCATCATGTCTGCCGCTGTCAAACATTCATTTCCATGGCTGCATGAAGTTCCGCCTGTTGTGCAGGCTACTGTTGATGTCACATTAGATTTTTAAATTATGCAGCTTCTCTGATTCATTAAAACTATAGGAAAAGAGAGGCACTATGGTATGAATGTGTCCCCTAAAGTTCATAGGATGGGAACGTAATCCCAATCAAGTGCTGAGAGGTTGGGACTTTAAAAGGTGATTAGGTCATCAGGGTTCTGCCCTCTGAATGCATCGGTATGATTATCACAGGAGAGAGTCCTGCTGCAAGGATGATTACAGCCTCCTTCCCTTTTCTGTCTCTGTCTTTTCTCTCTCAAAGTCTTCCACAATGAAATGACATGGCAAGAGGACCCTTGCCAGATATGAATCCTCAATCTTGGAGTTTCCAACCTCCAGAACTAAAACCTAAATAAATTTCTATTCATTGTAACTTACCCAATGTGTGATATTCTGTTATAGCAATACATAATAATTGTCTTTTGACTAAGACAAAAACTGAAACAACTTTTAACTGATATTTATGAAATACCTAAATCCCTTTTTTAATGGTTCAATAATAATTCAGCATTTATAAAGCACTTCAAGGATTGCAAAGCCAAAACAACATTTCAAGTATCTTACATCCTATTAGGAGAACTAGTTAATACTCAGTTTTATAGATTAAGGCAATTTTTTCATAAATACCCTGAAGAAATGAAGCAAATGTGTACATATAGGGTTGCACAGGAAGCAGAAAAGGAGGCCAAAGAAATAGTCGATGGCCTTAGCAAACATGTTAAAATATTTGTTTAAAATCATCTTCAAAATGCCACTGAAGTTTGATCACTTCAAGTCTGAAGAGTAATTCAGGCACAATGTTGATTTTATTCCAAAATATGAATTAAATTTTTCCTTCAAAATGTGATTAGTACTACAAATCAACAATATCATCACAAATATATACCAGTTGATACATATCTTACTGAGGTTGATCCAGAGATTCCATAGAAAATTGTTTTTGTTTTTTTTTTTTAACTCAAGGCAAATGGTAGAAATTCTACAAAACATTTTCAAATAAAGCAGACCATGAAATTCATTTAAGATAGAACTATCAAAGCAGGTCAACAACTTTTTCTTTGATTCCTCCATCATTTCATCAACTATACAGTAATTCAACACACCCATGTGTACTCTAAGATGCAAGTTCATTATCCTATAAACATTGGGTGGGTATGAGCAATGTGAAAGGCTCTATTCTAGGAGAAGATTAAAACTGAGCATCAGCCTTCAAGTAGCTTTTTGTAAAGGTGAAAGACAAACTCAAAGGATTAGAGTGGAGACTGATCACTGCCATGGCAAAGGTAAGCACATGGGGTGAGTAAGGACACAGAGGAGGTGCACTCAGATCAGACTGGAAGGCAAATGGAGGAGACGAGTGGTCCTGCACTGAGGAAGGAACCCCTGAGATCCTCAGCACGTCGGGTAATGCCGAGAAAGCAGGCATTAAGGAAGGGAGAAGCTGAGTGCCATGCAGGATGGTGAGAAACTAGGGTATTTGTTGGTATATGTGTCAACTCACAGTCAGGAACATGCCTTGGAGCATTCCTCCTCATACTTATGTTTTAAATGCTAATGCTGAACAGTTGTTCTATTCAGTCTCACCAATACATGGCTAAAGTAATTAATCTTTTGTCCCCAAGTCCTGTGTCATTCCAGCTTCTGTTGTCATTTGAAAGAAGAGTCCTTTCTGACGTATCAGATTCTGGGGTGCCCCAAATTCTATAATTCTTCCAGAGTCTAGAACGAGCACCCTGAAATATGAAGAAAACCCAGTTAAGTTACCTACAATCAGTTTTTCTGATCTTAGAAAAGTACAATTAAAATTACCATATGAGTTATTTCAGTACAAAATGTAGGTAACTAATTAACTCAGGAAATCAATCAAATTATCTAATATTCTTTGAGCACTAGAGTTTTTCTTTATTTTAGAAAATATCTTCTATATCATTCAGGAAAATATAGTATTTCTACCATAGGTTAACTGTCTTATAAGAGACAAATTAAAGTGCTTCACATAGATATTGTTTATTTTTTGAAAACAAAGCACACCTGTCTGAATCAATGATAGAATGCAGTCTATGAGCAATTGTCAGGATGGTGCAATCAGAAAACTCCTTTCTGATTGTGTTCTGCACCAAGTTATCAGTATCAAAATCAATGGAGGCAGTTGCCTCATCCAAGATGAGAATTTTTGTTTTCCGAAGCAAAGCACGAGCCAGACAGATGAGCTGCCGCTGTCCAACACTGTAAATGCAAACACAAAAAAATTTAAAATAACTCAGCAATGGGACATTATGGTAGTGACTCCTGTTCCCATATCCTGATATTGTTATTCTTTTTTTTTCTAATTCATTCATTCATTCATTCATCCATTCAAAAATATTTATTAAGTGTCTTCTATGTACTAGATGCTCGTCTAGGTTCTGGAAATGGAGAAATGAACAAGACAGACAAAAATCTGTGTAGAGTTTGCATTGTTATGGAGGACACAGAAAATAACAAAGAAGATAATTGAGTAAGGGCATAATAGTAAGGGCATAAGTATAGACATGTATATATAGAGTTTTCATTAAAATATGTATATAAAAAGTGCTAAGAAGAATTAAAACATGCATGAAGAGGGGTTATAACATGTAGGTGTGGGGTAGACATGGAAGGCTAAGGAAATCCTCACAGAGGAGTTGTCTTTCAGGTCAAGACCAAAAGTAAACCCAGCAGATTTCTGGCACAAACTTATTCCAGGCAAAGGGAACAGCATATGCAAAACACTTGAGGCAAATAGATCAGGCCTGGCAAACTCAGTAAACAGCAAGAAGTTATTGTGCAGAACGGGATCAGGAGGGAGAGTAATCAGAGAAGTGGAAGTCGCACTGTGCAGGCTTGAAATGGGGGTAGCTAACTTTCCCTGGGTCTTTGATCACCTGAAGGGGACTGTCTCAAGACTCCAAACAGAGATGAAAAGAATAGTTCCAACATTTACTGAGGCTGCCCATTTTATTCCCTGTCCCTCTTCCTGGAAGGAAACCAGCAATGGTATACTTTAAACAATTCAAATTTCCAAAACTCCTGGAAAGAATAACCTGGACAAGCTGTGTTTTTGCAGATTACCTGAGGTTTTCGCCACCTTCTGAGATCTCATGCAGTAGCTTCTTGGGCAGCGACTGCACGAATTCCTTTAAGTGACATAATTCCAGCACCTCCCACAGCTCACCATCAGAATACTTGTCTAAGGGATCCAGGTTCATTCGAAGAGTTCCAGAAAATAAAACAGGATCCTAGATAATAAAGTAGCCCTCTGTAAGCTTACTGTCAGAGGAGGCATAAACACATTTTTAAACATATCAGAAAATTAACAGGGAAAAAGCAATATGATAAAACCTATTACATTTATAAAATCCATTTTATATAAATAAATAAACTACACCGTAGTGCCCCCTTATATGCAGTTCTCTTTCCCATGGTTTCAGTTACCCACGATCAACCATGATTCAAAAATATTAAGTAGAAAAGTCAAGAAATAAACAATTCAAAAGTTTTAAAGTGCATGCCACTCCGAGTAGTGAGATTGTATCTCCCACCATCCCACTTTGTTCTACACAGGATATGAATCATCCCTTTGCTCAGTGTATCCACGATGTATAACCTACGTACCAGTTAGTCACTTAGAAGACATCTTGGTTATCAGACTAGCTGTCTCAGTGTTGCAGTGTTTGTGTTCAGGTAATATTTATTTTACTTAATAATGGTTTCAAAGTGCCAAGTGATGCTGGCAATTTGATATGTCAAAGAGAAACATTCAAGTGGTTCCTTAAAGCAAGAATGCAATTAGTTGGGCATGAGGGTACACACCTGTAATCTCATCTACTTGGGTGGTCAACTGTGGCAACTTATCAAGACCTGATCTCAAAAGAAAACAAAAAGAGGGTATAGCTCAGTGGTACAGTGTTTGCCTTGCTCCTGGGAGGCCCTGGGTTCAATCTCCAGTACCAAAAAGTAAAAATGTGATGGTGTTCAGTAAGGAAAAAATAATGGCTTGCTGAGGTTGTTAAGACCTGCAGGAAGAATAAATCTTCTGTGAAAATCTCACAAAGGAAAAAGAAATTTGTACGAGTTTTCCTGTTACGCCTTAAATTGCAAAAAGAAAAAAAAGTCATAAAAAATGCATAAGAAAAACTTAACCAAATTTAAAGAGAGAGAGAGAGTGGGGGGGACATTCTCAAAACTTTTCTTAATAGAATATGGCTATAATGATTCTATTATTTGCTATTATTGTTAATCTCTTACATAAGTTATTATTGTTAAGCTCTTATTGTTAATCTATTAATCTCTAATTTATGAGTTAAACCTTATCATAGGACTGTATGGATAGGAAGGAACTTGAGAAAAATAGGGTTGAGGTGAGGAGACAGAGAGGAAGAAGAAGAAGGAGGAGGAGTAGGAGGAGCAGGGGGAAGGGAAGAGGAGGGGAAGAAAGAGGAGAGACTACTGGAGAAACAGATCTTACCTGTGGAATTATATTGAGTCTACCACGAAGGTCATGAAGTCCAATAGTTGCTATGTCTATTCCATCAATAATAATTTTGCCTCCTGATCTCTCCACAATTCTAAATAAGGTATTTGATAGTGTTGATTTACCTGCCCCTGTTCTTCCCACAATTCCAATCTGTAATGAAATGATCATAAACAGGTCACACTGTACATTTTGTAAAGGAACAAAGCCCTTGCTCTGACCCAAATGTGTTAGGTGTCAGGTCAGTGGGATCTAATTTTGCCAACTAGACTAACCTTGACTGGTGTGGAAGATATAATGTGTCTTCCCAAGATCAGTCCTGTGCAGACCCTCTTTATCCACTGGAAAGACTAGGGATACAAGGTTTTGTGGAGAGAGGTGGCTTGGACCATGGTCTTTGACTGCCTCGGAGCTATGACTGTGCTTTGCTCTGGGAATTTTCTGTGCAAGGTGCAGAACAAGATTGCCCAGGAGCTATGGTGACACCCTGCCTGAGGAAGTTCTGTGCAAAGGCAAAGAATTATATCACTCTTAACCTTGAGCTCAGACACCAGCATCTGGGGTAGAGAATTCTGAGCATAACAAGATAACCATAACAGCTCACAAGTGCTGCAAACTTGAAGCCTACCTCTTTTGCAGAAACTTTCCCAGAAAACCTTTTGATGATCAAACTTATATAATAAACATGCTGTGCTAACTCTGGGTCATTGTTCCACCATCAAAGGTCATTGTCCCACTTGGTCACAGTTTTCTCTTAGTAAATGTTTGTGTGTCTTCCTTAATCCCCTGTTTCCCCTTGCCAGTTTCTAGGGTTCAGCCATGCAAGTTAGAGCAGTTTTCCTTCTAGTTTTGAGTAAATTAGTTGTCACCTAATTATAGAATTCCAGTAGTCCCAGAGAGAACAGATCATTTCCAAACCCTTCAAAGAGGACTGGAAACTTTTTTCAGACAGACTGGAAAATTAAAAGGGATATCTGTAGTTGTCCTTGGTGTGTCAAAACAACTTCACATTAAAATTATGAGAAAACCACAGGTAATGTTTAAGGGTCTTGGACTTCTGACCAAAATAATCAGCTTGTCATAAACACCCCAGTGACTGAACATGTTCCTTTAGTCATAAAAACAAATGCAATACTTTCTGGTTGCTGATTTGCATTTTGGTGTTACTATAAGAGTACTAGGAAAAGAATGTGGTTGCTCTGCCCTAATAAAATATCAAAATACTTCAGAAAACAAAACAAAATGGGAATATCTTGCATTAATGGGAGTAACCCAAATTCTAGATAGATTTTACTTGTTTCAACAATATTTTAGTCTTTGAAACCACAACAGTAGCTGTGTTCAGAGTGTTGAAACAAGATGTTTGAGATAATAAAAGATGAATCTCTGAAAATGCCTACGTAGGACATTGCTGTTATTTTTTATTTTACCTCTACTTATGTGTAAAGTATCTTATTTTATGAAAATAACATTTCATATATCATTGTGAAAAATGAAGGAAAAATACAGAAGAGAGTAAAAGTTCATTTAAAATTATATCACCCAAAGAGAACATCTATGTTTTATAATAATTCTTCTATTTTTGCTAATGTGTCTGTTTATATTTTAAAACACAAAACTGATATCATACTACCAAATGTTTCTCATATACCTTTTTCTAAACCAAAATATCATCTCAATTGTTAGAAAACATGATATCATGGACTAATTATCCCTTGATATGGATTTACAATATTTTTGGTAACTATTTATTTTTGACATTTTCTTTATAGAGGAAATAAAAATAAAAGTATATTAACATTGTGTTTCACATAGTGTACAATTTTAAAATATACTTTTTCTTCAAAGAGGGCAAACTTATTACCATCAACCATGCCTTTATTACTTTTATATATGAAATATTTTTAAAAGATCATCTTATATTAAATATTTTATTATACTTAACAATAAGTGCATTCAGTATGGTACCTTCTCTTCCCCATGAGTCTGGAAAGTGATATCTTGTAATGCCAAACCAAGATCATCTCGATATCTAGTTTGATAATTAATAAATTCAACTACCCCTTTATTGGGCCATTGTAATGGAGGCCTTCTGGACATAATCCAAGGTGCCTTAAAACAAAGAAATATTCTTTAAGTTACACTTAAAATAAAATAATACCTTCTCTTCTACCCAGATTATTCTCATATAAGTAAACAAAAGTGAGGAAAAATGATAAAAGACATTTACTGATATGATTTTCTGAAAAGTTTTTAATACCAACATAAAACCTCTCATCAAATTATAAGAAAATCTTAGAAATAAATTTTGAGAGAGAGCAAAGTTTCCTATTGCCTATCACGTTATTAAGAAAAACTTCCCAGAATCCTGTAAAGGGATTGAGAGTAACTTGAAATTTTAGCTGAGATGAGGACAATTTGTCTCTCATTCATTCTGTAAATACTAAGCGTTTATAATGCCAATTAATTTTAGTTGCTGGAGAAGGATAACAGATAAAGTAATCTTCCACTTGTGGAGTGTGTGTGCTCACAGGGAGGGAGACAGAACTACATAACACAGGAAGAACAGTGGATGGACAGTGTTGGAGGATAAGCAGAGATGGTGGGAGGAGGGCATGACTGTGAGCAGGGTCATTAGCAAAGGCTGCACTGAACATGGAGAGGGAACAAGCCATGCTACCTCTCCCACGTCAATAGAACAGGATTCTGGGTGAAGGAAACCAACTGTGTGTGCCAAGGACTAATGAGATGGAAGCCTGCCTAGAATACTGGTGGGACATCTGGAGGCAGGAGAATGCACAGGACTGTGTGTGCCTGGGTGGCCAGGTGAAGTGCTTCATGGAAGGGAGAGATGGCCAATGTCAAGTGATACCTCAGGTAATGTGAGAACTGAATATGGAGCAATTGTGATCTAGGTAAGACAGGTTCCATGGAGTGATGGGATCATGCTCAGAGATGAAAGGAACTAGAGACAGCAAGTACCAGAAAATTTTCCAGAGAATTCTTCTACCAAAGGAAACAGAGAAATGAGGCTATAGAGGGGGTGAATATGGTTATCTGAACAGATATGCCTCTTCCACTTCAAGAGTTTTGAAGTAATATTTGTCACAATTCGCATCAAATCACATGGAAATGTTTTTGTTTTTTAATGTGTGTATACCTACACATGCATTTTATTGTGTTTTTCCAATATGAAAGACATATATAGTTATTGAAAAATTTTAGAAAATAATATATTTTTTTAAATTTTTTACAGACTTCATTTTGATTCATTGTACTCAAATGGGGTACAACTTTTCATTTCTAAGGTTGTGCATGAGGTACATTCATAACATTTGTGTAATCATACTTGTACATAGTGTAATGATGTCTACCTCAATCCACCATTTTTCATACCTCCATCTCCTCCCCCTCTCATTTCCCTTATGTAAGTCATCAGGTGGTAAATGAACTAAGCAAACTGAATATTGAATCCTAAAGATTATGAAGATCGAATAATCTTCCATGAACTTTGTATGAGAAGGAAAGGCAACAACTAGGAAAGAATCCAGAGGACAATTCAAAGTTCAGGTAGGAGTTGAAGGATGTAGAGGATACTTTAGCATATTTATAGGTTGTGAAAAGCAAAGGAGTAGGGAAATAGAAAGGGTAGGAATTAAAAAAAGAAAAGAAAGGGTAGGAATTAGGAGAAGTGGTTAATAGAGCAAGGTCTGAGAAGAAAAGAAGAAACAAGACAAAAATTTGCAAATGTTAGATTTTTATGTGAAGAAGAGGTATTTCTTCCTCAGTGTCCTGAAGCAAAAGAGAGTTATGAGCAAAAGAGAAAAGAGAAATTCAAGTCATCTTTACCATCTACCCTGTTAATTTATGGAATTTGGAGAGGGAGGTAACCTGATAAGCAAAATACAAAGATAGCTTAAATTTTATACTCTATCAATAGTTTAATTCTTCACCCTCCCAAATTATAACTGATTAAAAGGAAGAAAACAGGCTGATTTATTTTCCTCCTCCTTCCCATTCACTGCAGTGTTAATGGTGATTAAATGAAACAGAAGGTATAATCACTACGAATGTAATTAATTTAAAAACTGTGAGGACTCTAACTAATTCTAAGATGATTATATTAAGACTTCTTTTCCACAGTGTAAAATACCCCACAAAGTTACAATTGTAAATTGAGTATTTTACCCTACATCAGTAGAGAACAAATCATTGTGTCTTTTAAAAACAGGTTATCCTATTTCATTCTTACAATTTGCTGAAACACCTTACAATTTATGGAGAGTCCTAATTTAATCAGCAGGGTTTTTGTTTCTATTGTAGTGATATGTATAATAATGGTTCATTTTACAGTAATTTTGGTTTTAATGTCATTGAAATGTTAAATATTACAAGATGAATTTGAAATGCAGTCTTTGTTTAAAATTTCTTTCTTAACATGTCAAATGAATGTGCATCATTTAATCCTACAACATTTACTGCTTATTGATGAGTGCTTACCTCTTTATCCATATCTTCATATTCACACACTCTTTCAATGGACACTGCATTGGTTTCAATTTCACATGCCTTCCTTACCCAAAAATTCAGAGATTGTGTAATCTTGGGGGGATAAGAGAGGAAGAAAGAATATGAATTATACTCTTTCAACTTATATTTTAAAAAGTAATACTATATTTTTGTAAGGTTTTTTGCTCAGAACTTTTAAAGGCCTCATCTCTTTGGATTACTTAACAACTCTACAAGACAGCATATGTATACATACATACACACCTGTGTTACTTCAAGCATGTTAGAACTACCAATATAATTAACAACAGAATAATTTGGAAGATGATAGAATGACCAGGGTTCAATGCATAGTAAAGAATTCCATACTTGGAGTAAGGAATAATGAATAGCAAGATGGATAGGATATGCCTCACAAAATCTATATCCTAAATGCAAATAAAAGATAATGCATAAAGACTGGGGCATTCTTTACTACTTTCCACCAGAAGGCAGACTCTCCTAAGCCTCTATTTCATTTCCTCTTTTTATTTTTTATTTTTGTGAACACTAGTTTTTCTTTTCACCCTGCCCTCAACTGTAGGTTCTCCAGGTTGTAATTTCAAGCCTATTTCTGAAAGTCAAAAGCTTTGACAATTTTATCTTCATTTTGGTGCCAACTCATTTGATGGCCTACCTGACTTAAACAGATGTGGAGCTCCTTAAAGTGTTTCTTAAACCCACTTGAGGTATATATTTGCACATTTCACTAAAGAAATAGTAGTATTTGTTTATGGGATTTTGCCCTAAGCCGTATATGTATATTCTGTATCCCCTTTCTAGTAGTCTAAATCCGGAATACTGAAATACCTCAAGGGTTTTGAATACAAGACTGAGGTATGTACCCAAATCATCAAGGCTTACCTCCTAAAAAATGTGTGACTATGTTAACCACCTTAAGGCATTTACTCTTTTACAAAGGAGATATGGACACACTCCTACTAGTGCTTTGCAGTGTAATATAAAATAGGGCTTAGGGGAAAATTCATAAGCAGAGGAGAAGCAGACCATATATTGCTCCCAGAGCTTGCATTTATCTGCTTGCTTCAGTAGGGCAAAATGAACATACCAGCTATGGTGGGGAGAGGCCCTACCCTGTAACCCTCTGTAATTATAAGAATGGGGAGCAAGAAATTCATGGGTCACTCTGAAACAACAGAAGGTTCCTAATTCTCTAGGGCTCAGCCTTGGGCATCAGACTATTCTTTCTGGGAACTAACTTAAAACTGCAGAGCCAGCTCCCTGCTACTACCAAAAGAGGAAAAAATGAGCCTCCAGGGTGATCCAGATTTGCCTCTCATTACTCAGTTAATACAATCTATAATTTAGACAGACAAAGGAGAAGAGTGTTTAATTAATTAGATTATAAATATACCATGTACCACAAAATCATTATTACTTACATTTAGGGCATAGGATATAGACAAACCAACTATTGCTGAATCTATGGAATTACCAGCCAGCACAGCAAGCAAAGCAGTAAAGAATAGCATTAAGTTGCCAAGAAATTCAAGTCTAACGGACAGCCACCTGTAATAAATGGAACATATTCCTGAGAACTGAGATGCAAAAGTTCTGGTGCACTTAATACTAACTATACTCTGGGAAATTGTGAGGTAAACATCAATGACTACTTTCATTGCCCCCCACCCTGTACTTGGAACTGAATTAAATATAGGATTACCACAGTGATAATAGCTTAAAGGATTCCTCTACAAAAAAGTTCACTTTACTTTTGCAGAATTTTGCTTTAAAACTTAATAAGAATTAAAAAGCAAAAGAAGAGAACTCTAGCTAAGATGATTTAATGCATTGAAGAAATCTTATTGACAAATCAGTTACTTCTCTAATTACATATACTATAAAATCAGATGTATTGCATACTGATTAAATTATTATCTAAAAATTAAAATATGCCCAACTATTACTTATGATTTCATTATTCCCTTCTTTAATAAGATTTTAAGTTTAAATTAAAACTATCATAGAATAGTGTATGCAAACAAAATCTATTTTACAAACACCAAATACAACAGAAAGAGTCAAACTTTAGTCTTTCTAATAGCATCCTATAATTCCTTCAAAAAACTTGGGACGTTGTTTTCATATAAAGTATTAAGTGCATTTTATTTGAATATATATGTCAACATGATTTAACTTAAATATGCATTAAACCCTAGAAAATACTCAGGGTTTATATATATGTGTGTGTAATGTAATATACATATATGTATATGTAAATATATATAACTAATTTAATTAAACATATATTAATTTGATAAAATGGCATTAGAAAACATGCTTCATTTAAAAGTCAGTGAACAAACTAAGGACTAAGAACTAAGAACAAACTAAGGACTAAGTCTAAGAAGAGACAGGTCCTGAACTAGGTTTATTGATATGACTTACCTGTTTGAAATTACACTATTGTAGAAACAGACCAAGTTCTCATTCACTACCTCTCTGTTTTGTTGGATGAACCTCTGTTCATGACCAAATGCTCTAATAGTGGACACTCCCGATAAGGTCTCACTGAAGTGAGAAATAACAGGAGAACGGGATGCTCCTGACAACCGTCGAATCTGTCGAGAGCTGGCTATGTAGTATCTCTAATCAGAAGACAGGAAGAGGTAGTTGGAAAGATGAAGCAGAAATTGCTTCAATATTTTCAAAACTTCAAGACTCTGTGTTGTGAGTTTATAAAGTGATCTCCCAAAAGTTTGTGTCCAACTTCTACCACCTTTCCCTGTATCTGTAAATATCACCTTATTTGGAAACAGAATCTTTGCAAATGTACTTAATTTTAGGATCTCCAGATAAGATCATTCTGGATTTGTGGTGAGCCCTTAATCCAATGCTGAGTCTTGATAAGTCTCAGTGATGAACACACAACACAGGGACAATGCTATGTGTGGGATGGTGGAGCTTAGAGTGGTATGTCTACAAGACAAGAAAAATGCCAGGGTTGCCAAAAGCCCAGAAAAGCAAGGATGGAGCATGAAATAACTTCTCCCTGGAGTTCCCAAGAGGAACCAACCCTACCTATATCTTCGTTTAGGACTTCTGACCTCCAGAATTGTCAGAGGATAAATTTCTGTCATTTTGAACCACCTGGCTTTTACTTGTTACAGGAGATTTAGAAAAACTAATTCCCCTTAGTAACCGAAAATCGCAAATTCTGAATAGTAGAACTAGGACATAATTAGGAAAAATTTCACTTGGATGGCGCCCTCAAGTGGCCATTATTGAGGACCTACAATAGAAAAAGTTCCGTCCCATGCTGAGAACATGACCAGGTGGTTAACCCATTAAGTGAGAGAAGCTGACCAAGGGTACATATAATTGTTTTTTTTACCTGAACATAATTACCAAAAAACAAAATAAAAACAAGAACAAATAAACTTATTGTTTCCTCCATGAAAAAGATATTAGTGTAGCCACAATCATGATTTGGCTACTCCCCCTTAACCTTAGGGATTGTGGAGAGCTTGGAAGGACCATGTCCTAAATTAACTGAAATATCATTAATCAGCCACAGAAAATTTCTACTAATTTGAAATGAAAATCATGGATTACCAAATCTTCCCCATTTTTCAGAAAAATCTCCATATCTGGAATTTTATGAAAAATTCCTGATTTTAACATCTTTATTTTGGTAAAAACACTGAGCAAGTTAAACATGTATCTTGAGCCATGTATAAAACTATCAGTTGATCGTTCATGAACTCTGCTCTATAAAAAGTGCTCTTGAAAATATAAAAGATTATCACATTCTAGAAGCTACAAAGGGACTTACCGGACTGTCTATTCATGGATGCTGTTTTTAGAGACCGACCTTGAGAGCAGCTGATTAAGGGTGAGATACTTTTCCTAGGTAAATGTATATGTGAATACTATACATTCTCAGAGGTTTTAAAAATTTTTCATTGACCTATGGGAGCTATGCAGTCCTTCCATGAAACTCTCCAGGAAATCTAGTTTAAGAACCATTGACCTAGATCAGTTTCTCATACTCTAGTAGGAATCACCCTGAAAGTTTGTTAAAATGCAGGCTTCTGGGCCCCATACTGAGATATTCTGATTCAGTAGGCCTGGGTATACCACACTTTGAATAGACAAGTCCAAGTTAAACTGCTTATTCCACAGGGAAGGGAAGTGAAGTCCAGGAAGGGAAGGGAAGCCCAGAAAGGAAGTACCAGTCAGGTACAGGAGTCAGGAAGATGACAAGAACTCAAGGGTCCTGAATCCAAATTTAAGGCTCAACCTATTCAACTTCCTAGGGGTTTCTAGATTCTTTCTAAGCCACTCTATTACAGTTTAACAACCATGAGATCATCACATAAAATTTCATTTATGACATTTTTAAGTCAATGAAATTGACCCTCGATATCATTCTTATTTTCAGATTTATTTTTTAAAATATGAGACACAGTCTCTGGTCTCTGGAAACATACGATCTGATCAAAAAACACATGAGGTCTCCTAAAAAGTAACTTATAATACCAGTTGTATAATAAATCCATGGTATGTGGGTGAGTTTTCACTATTTTGTTAGGAAATGATTCACACAGTAAATGGAATGTAACATAGGCCATGCTGGGTAAGATCTAGGCAGACAGAATAGAGAAAACATGTGAAGTAGGAGGAATAATAATAGCCCATGTTCAGAAATGAGAAAATGATTAACTTTCTGTCTTAAGCAGACTAAACTCTAATGTGAACGTAAAGAGTTAGGTTTTTGAAAAGGATTCAAACTATGAAGACTGCATTCTTTTGTGAAAAGAACTTCAGAATATTTTGGTATTAAATTTAAGATTTATTTTAGGATATGTTGTTTTCTTACTGTAGTCTCAGAGTGACATAATTTTAGAGTTCAAATTGGTTGATTATTTTTTAATATAAAAATAACATTGAAAAACATGAGACACGTATTTAGTTCTTCCAGCAAAAGCTTGCTGATATCCAGGATGATAGCACAAAAGATAGTAGTACCTGTTTGTGTCTTGGATATGCAGGCAAATTAGCATAGCTTACTGACAGCACCAGCTGCTGCTCATCTGCATCCACTGCACTATGAGCATGGAGACTACTTTTTCCATGGATGGCTCCCAGCCAACGACTGGAAAACGTAGGCAGTGAAAGCAGATCCATTCAGGAGTTACATGGGAACCTCCACTGGGTGACATTGGTTGAGATCTTCCCTTTGAACTGAATGTACCCTTTATAAAAATGCTCTGCACTGCCAGACTTTTCCTCCCCAATTTTTCTAGCTTCTCTTCCCTCACAGGGGACCACACATACATTGCTGTCTCAGAGTTCTCCCAGCTAAGCCTTTTCCTCTTCTTTGTCTTTGACATGCAATTCCAAAAGTAGAGTACATTCATCACTTCTTGGACCCTGCTTATTGGAAAATCTGGACTAACAGTAAGTTTAAGTGGGTGTAAAATTATATTGGACTGTATGAACATGTTATTAATATAAATAAAAACCCAAGTACTTACTTGTATGATGAAATACAAGAAAACCAAGGGAATAATCCCAATAATGGAGAGTGGGAAAGCTCCCACAATGACCAAAACTGTTCCAATAATATCCAATGTATAATTCAACCAGGTCCGCAAAAAGTAATGGAAACGTACATCAATTATAAACATATCCTGAGAAAAGATTTGACATCAGGTCACTTTATTTTTAACTATTCATAGTTCAGAATAAGAGAAAGAAGAAATATATCCTTTAATGAAAAAAAAAGAAAAAGAATTTACCCAAATGTGACAATCTGATGACTAAGAAAGTCTAACTACATGCTCTTTTCCCACCCCCATATATTTTTCTCTTATAGTCAGCTATAACAATTAAAAAGCTCTTCTAGTGACAGGATGCCTATGATCAATGCCTATTTCCCAATGACAATGGAATATCAATTAATTAGCTAACGTCTGGCCCTGCCTGATTTTTTAAAAAAGTCCCAAATCTAGGATCCTAATAGCTAGGTTTTCAAAATCCAAAATTCAGGTCATTGGGCATTGGGTTACCACTATTTGCAACTCATTTTTAGGCATTGTTGTGCTTTCTAGTGGCCTTTTTGAATAGCTAGATCTTACCCAGATCACAAGATACAGGAGAACAAAAGAAACTTCTTTTCACAAAATCTAAACTAAACTAAAAGACTGAGGTAGGCAATAGGAATAAGAGAAGGACAATGGTAAAGTCATATATTAATTCATACTCTTGTCATATAGCGATCAAATTTATGTTTGTGGTATAAGGTATGACCTAAGAAATCCAGAGAATAAGAAGACAATGAATGTTAATATAATGAACTATTTAGTTCAGGAGAAAACTGATAGAAGAGTAGAGATGGAATTATATTAATTCTGTTTTGTTTTGTAATAACCCAATTATCTCATATACCAAATAGTGCAACAGCATCTGATTTGTAAGTAACTTCCTGCTTGCCTTGAGAATTTATCTACCAATACCTCCATCTACCCAAGACATAATCATTTGAAATTTGAATGTATAAAAATGACAATTATTCAGTAAATCATAATAGGAAATGTCCACTGGGAGTGATAGACTGCTAGTGATCAAAAAGTTTTTGAAGAACAGTATGCACATTGGAATAAATAAGCAACATTTAATATTCCATCAAAATTATATCACATAGGTATTTTCACATTTTATCCTCATTCCCTTTCAGAGACATGCATTATTTTTACATAACTATATTAACACATTTTAAGGTCATAGACCTGTACTAATACAGAAACCACTAGCAATATTTAGTGATTGAGTGTTTGAAATGTGGCAACTGCCAACTGAGATACGCTATAAGAATATAATATAAATCAGATCTGAATATTTTTAATTCATTTTTAATCATTAGTTATATATTGATTATAGTTTAGGATATACTGTGTTGATTGAAATAAATGTTCAACATCACTCGTTATTATAATAATTTTGACTGCTTCTTTTCACTTTTTTACTGTGTCAACTTAAAGATTTAAAAATACATATGATTTGCATTCTATCTATTGGACATGCAATTTTAGGTGCTTAATAATGTTTAAAACAATGAGAATCCCTACAAGCAAGCAGTGACACTGAACATCTTTTTCCATCCCCCACTCACCACCTGTGATTTCCTGCTTTATTAAAGGCAGCATATAGTCAAAGTGTTATGGCTTGGATATGAGGGTCCCCAAAAGCTTGTGTGTGAGAGAATGCAAAAAAGTTCAGAAGAAAGATGATTGGGTTGTGAAAGTCTTAACCTAATCAGTGAATTAATCCCTTATGGGATTAACTGAGTGCTAACTGGAGGCAGGTGGAGTGTGGCTGGAGGGAGTGGTTCATTAGGGGTGTGGTTTTGGGTATAAACATGTATCTGGCAAGTGGATTCTCTCTCTGCTTCCTGATGATGCCACACTCTTCTGCCATGATGTTCAGCCTTACCCTGAGCCCCAGGAATGGAGCTGGCCTTCTATGGACTAAGAACTCTGAAACTGTGAGCCCTCCAACTTTTCCTCCTCTACAATTGTGCTGGCCAGATCAGTAACAAAAAAGTAACAAAAAAGCTGACTAAATAGGGAATTGGTACCAGAAGAGGGGTCATTGCTGGGATTAACCTGACCATGTGTTTCAGAAGATTTTGGAGCTTTTTTGGAATTGGTAGGAGGAATTTTGAGATGTATAGCAGTGCAATTTGGAAATGCTTTAGATTGTTGTAAACAGATTAATAGCTGATTCTGGTGGGAGCTGAGAAGACTAGAATGGCAACAGGACCATGATCAGTGAGACTCAGCTCAAGAGGGTCCAGAAAAGGAGCACTTTATTGCAATTTGGAGTAGAGGCCATTAATGTTATCTTATGACTGAGAAGTGGTCTGCATTTTGCCCATGTCCTGAGACTTTCTGTGAAGCTGATTTTAGAAGTGATAGACAAGAACTCGTAATCTGGCGGAAGAAATTTCTAGGCAGCATAGTATTCAGGCTAGGGCATGGATATTGATGGTGGTTTTTAGCTAAATTTATTGTGTAATCAGAAGCAGAAAGAGCAGAAAGATTTGGAAAAAGTGAACTTGAGAGGCAAGTAATGTACAAACCTCAACTCAAAATGGATCAAAGACCTAGGAATTAGGCCAGAGACCCTGCACCTAATAGAAGAAAAAAGTAGGTCCAAATCTTCATCATATTGGCCTAGACCAGACTTCATTAACATGACTCCCAAAGCACAAGAAATAAAATCAGGAATCAATAATTGGGATAGATTCAAACTAAGAAGCTTTTTCTCAGCACAGGAAACAATCAGCAATGTGAAGAGAGAGCCTACAGAGTGGGAGAAAATCTTTGCCACACACACTCCAGATAGAGCACTAATCTCTAGAATATATAAAAAATTCAAAAAACTTTACACCAAGAATACAAATAACCCTATCAATAAATGGGCTAAGAAAATGAATAGACACTTCACAGAAGAAGATCTACAACAATTAACAGATATATGAAAAAATGTTTAATATCTCTAGTAATAAGAAAAATGTAAATCGAAACTACCCTAAGATTTCATCTTACCCCAATTAGAATGTCTATTATCAAGAATACAAGCAACAACAGGTGTTGGCGAGGATGTGGGGAAAAAGGTACACTCATACATTGATGGTGGAGTTATAAATTAGTGCAGCCACTCTGGAAAGCAGTGTGGAGATTCCTTAGAAAACTCAGAATGGAACCCCCATTTGACCCAGCTATCCCATTCCTTGGCCTATACCCAAAGGACTTAAAATAAGCATACTACAGTGATACAGCCACATCAATGTTTATAGCTGCTCAATTCACAATAGCTAGATTGTGGAATGAACCTAGATGCCCTTCAACAGATGAATGGATAAAGAAACTGTGGTATATATACACAATGGAATATTATTCAGTCATAAAGAAGAAAAATATTAGGGCATTTCCAGGTAAATGGATGGAGTTGGAGAATACCATGTTAAGTGAAATAAGCCAATCTCCAAAAACCAAAGGCCAAATGTTTTCTCTGATAAGTGGATACAGATAATGGGGGGGGGGGTTAGGGAAGAATGGAGGGGCATTAGATTACATAGAGGGAAATGAGGGAAGAGGAGGGGGCAGGGAAAGGAAAGATAGTGGAAGGATATAAATAACACTATACTATATACAAGTGTGAGTACACAAATGGTGTGAATCTGCAGCGTGTACAACTATAGAAATGAAAAGTTGTACCCCATTTGTGTAATTAATCAAAATGCATTCTGTAAAAATAAAATATGTAAATACTGGGGAAAAAAAGAAAGAAAGGCAGGATAAAATTGGGGCTAAGAAAGTTGCATTTGTTAAAGATATTACCATAATTTCAGAAATACTAAAGACTTTGCCTAGAGACAAAGAGAAAGATGGCTTAAGGGCATCTCGGGAGCTGGAAGACCACACCCATCTCAAGCTCAAGGGAACAAAAGTGAAAATTCTCTTGAGAAGAGACAAGTGGGGCATCCTTCTTGCACAAGGGGGCCTAGGAAGTTTTTCCAATATGTTCAGCACCCACTCAGAGGTTGCTGCAGCAAGGGTCTCTGGAATCTTGACTACTGCTCTACATGGTGGTAGACCTTGGTGCTGGTTCTGTAGGAATGCAGGATACTGGTGTTAGGGGGTCATGGAGGCTTCCACTAAGATTTCAAAGGAAGGCCTGGGAGGTTCTGCAAGGTGTACCAGGATTGGAGTCCCGTGGGCACACCCTGGGAAGGCAAAGTCTGGAAATTTGAGGAGGAAGCTGAAGCTGCAGTGGAGACCCCTGAGATTAAGAAATGCCAGTAATGTGGGACATTGTCCTAGGAAAGCTTCAGGAATTGAGCAGAGGCAAGCCAACAGGAAGACCACTTGGGCTGCAACCAATAAGGCCACAGGGCAGAGCTACATATGCCATTTGGAGAGAACATCAAGAAGCCATGTGCCCCAGATGTCAGACATGGAGCTATAGGACTTCTTTGCCCAGCTGGATTTTGGGCTTGTTTTGGTTATATTGTTTCTTTCTATGCCCCTATTTTTGTAAATGAAAATGTTTACTCCATACCTTCATATGTTGGATATTTGTAAATTGCTTTTAATTTTATAGGAGCTTACAATGCGAGATTGCCTTGAACCTCAGAGAAGACTTTGGACTTGAACTTTGAGCAATCTCGAAACTGTTGAGACTATGGGGACTTTCGAAAATGGACTAAGTATATTTTGAATTGTCAGATGAGTGTGAGCTTCTGGGGGCCGGGGCAGAATGTTATGGCTTGGATGTAAGGTGTCTGTCAAAAGCTCATGTGTGAGACAATGCAAGAAGGTTCAGAAGAGAAATGATTGGGTTGGGAGAGTCTTAACCTAATCCCTGATGGGATTAACTGAGTGGTAACTGGAGGCAGTGGTTTATTGGGGGTGTGGCTTTGGGTCTATACTTGTATCTGGTGAACGGACTTCCTCTTCTTCCTAATGATGCAAGCTTCTTCCCTCTGCCACACTCTTCTGCCATGATGTTCTGCCTCACCTTGAGCCCTGGAGAATGAAGCTGGCCTTCTATGGACTAAGACCTCTGAAACTGTGAGCCCTCAAATAAACTTTTTTTCCTCTAATTGTTCTGGTCAGATCCTTTAGTCACAACTAAAGTGAAAAAGGTGACTAAAACACAAAGTCCAGATATCTCCACATACACTTACATTTTATTTCCTTTCTTGGCCTAAACCACTGACTGTCAACTTCATGCATGTGAGAAAGAGTTGAAGATACAAAAGTATAAGATGTTCTTTAATTATTTAAGCAATCTTCAACATACTTTTAATTAAATATTTAAGATGTGACTTTCACATATGAATTATAAATTTCTTAATAAATTTGACAATAAAATCTATATTCAACACAATCCCAGCATTTTATAACATTTTTAGAAATGAGATTACAAAGAACTACATGTGGGTCATCACTTTAGGTGTGATATTTAATAAGGACAGTCTTTCCTTACCTTGGTGAACCGATTGATGATTTGACCAATGGGATTGGTTTCAAAATACTGGAGTGGGAGGTGCAGCACATTACTCAAGAGCTGAGCATACAAGGTTCTAGAAGCAGCCAAGGATCCTCTGGTGAGTACATAGGCTCCAGAGCAGACAAAGAGACCTAATCACAAATATTGTCAGGATCAGGTTCATATTTTAAAGGACTTTTGTGTTTTAATTCACAAAAAGTCTGCTTATAATAGCATTTTTAAAAATAGAAAATCCAAATATCATACTTAAAAATGTAATTGTGGACCAAAGCAAATGTAAATGTAAATGTACTTGATGTACTAGAACCAGACAGTCTGATGGTTCGCATGCCACAATAGGTTCATGGTCAAAGGTTCTATACAAAAATGCACAAAAGTTAAGAGATCAATCAGGTTCACAGAATGTTAGCATCCTATCAAGTTTATAATGTCCTGTGGGAAGATGGTTGACACTAGAGTTGTCAGCCAAATTGTTCCAAGTTCTCTCAGCTTCTAGGCACAGGGTACAGTCGCACCCTCTGGCCCCCTTGTGGTTGATAATACCAAGCACATAGTTTTGAACAATGAATTGTGACAGTAACACATGGCACTTCCAGGTTAGAGTATTTAACTGCTGGTGTCAGCCCTGTTACATCTCTAATTTCCTTTGTACAGTGCCTGTTAACATTGAAATGGTGACCAAATTGCTCCTTTAGTTTCTTAAGTCCCTAGGACAAGAAAGTCCCTTTCCAACTCCAGTGGACACAGAATATTAGTGAAGAATAAACATTTTTTTTATGCCATAAGCTACTGAAATTTGGCTAGTGAGAGGGTTATTTTTACAATAATTAAGAAGTCAGAAAAAATACATGAAATAAATGTGTAGCTTTAGTGGAAGAGGTTAGAAAACAGTTATTGGTACACATATAATGTTGATTTTGACAACATATAACAAAAGACAAGATCAGAAAGGGCTAACCAATGGAGAGAAGAAATCAAAGAGTCCCCAGATTAAAGAACTAGTAGGGCTTGAAACCAAATGCTCTGTTACAGTGTTCAGGAATTACTTTGTGAACCAAATTGTTTCATACAGAGTAATTTCATGTACTTCTATAGGAGGAAGTTCTTTGAAAACACATTTCCATTACCATGTGAAACCTGAGAAGGAAACCAAATGAAGAAAATAGTAGAGTTGATAAGTTAAAAGGATTGTGGACACTTCATTTAATCCTTTGGTTAAAGTGTGTTTAAAGATCTAGGCTTTTCAGCTGATTGTACATTTGGGACAATTTCTTATTATTTATCTTCTCATGCCTATACAGTCTTTTAAAATTCTTTAAATTGTTTAAGAGCTGTCTTGTTCTCAGATTGCACTTATTTCAACACAT
Source organism: Glaucomys volans (assembly GCA_020662805.1). NCBI lineage: Eukaryota > Metazoa > Chordata > Mammalia > Rodentia > Sciuridae > Glaucomys > Glaucomys volans. The sequence goes on from JAJEJO010005749.1 coordinate 383,597, forward strand.
TCTGCATTTGCTATATGAATGTAATATTTTGAACCTCTGAAAATACTAATTAGACCTTTTTAAGCTTCTTTTCTAATCTAAATATGATTGTTTTCTGGGGTTAGCTGCAGTATTTGCTGACTCTTTTTTATACTGTTGTTGTGATTGAAATATAGGGTCAATTTAAACATCTAAGGGAAAATACATTTGATGGGGCTTTCTTTTGCCATTGCTCACATTTATTTTCCTGAACATTTCTGTCCCTTGAATGCAAGGGCTTACTTCAAGGACCACTTAAGTGGGAGGATATGACACCAGAAGTCTTCAATTTGGAATAAGATCCATCAGGCTGAGACTTCAAAGGCCACAATAAGAAATCTTTCCTCTACATTTGTCACACACTCTAATATTCCTACTTTCCTCTATGAACATCATCTTTCTGGTTTTTATTGCACTTTCCTATACCAGTGGATACTTTGGTGATGGTGGTAGTGGTGGGGGGTGTCGCAGGAGGTGCTGATGGGCTAGCAGAATAATGCCCTATAGTGTTTTTCCATGGCTCTACCAAGCATCTCCCTCTTCTTTAGAGTTTCTCCAGTATTTATTCCTGGCTATAAGTTCTTCCATCCTTATTTTTCTACATGAATAATGGTTTATGTAGAAATTTATCACTCTGAAATTCCCTGAAGCCTTTCCTTTTATATTTATTCACTGTCATTTCGGTGAAATTTTGTGTGGTAAGTAAAGTAAATGGTCCACTCAGTCATTTTAAACTGGAAGCAGCAGTACACTTTTTAAACATTACATTTGGAAAATAAGGTGTCTATGTTTTACACCTTAGACCAGAGAAAAAAGTCCCTAGTAGTGAGGCATAAAACACAATGGATTAGGGATGTACAGAGTGTACCAGAGATTTTAAAGCAAATAGCTGAGACCCAAGGAAAAAATGTTAAGGGCTATTTATTTTTTAGAAAATGAAGGAAGGTCTTTATTGTTGTTATAAACTATAGGTATAAAGTTTTCTGGTTCAGTACACCAGATTTGCTCAAATGTTATCCTTCTATATTATTTATAACAAGTCTCTAGTATTAACATGTGAAAGTGCTGTTTTTGCCTTGAAGTTAAAAAAATGTTTTAAGATTTTTTAGGTGGAGATCATGTTAGTACAGTCTGCTCTTGATTGTACCGAGTTCCATAATATTTAGGTATGGTGTTCTGAAAAGATCAGAAATTTCATAAATTTCATTTTCATGTGCTTGCTTGACTTATGGAAATATACTTTACAATTATAATTAATAATAAGCCTTGAGAGAAATTCAGAATTTTAAATGTAAAAAACTAAAAATGAAAAAGAAAAACCTTAGAAAACAATTTTGCCCTAATGACTGCAGACTACTCCAAACAAAAACCTAGTCAATCAGGAAAACTTTTTTTTTATAATTAAACTCATTAAAGGCACACTCTTGCATTAGTCACAAAATACTTCCTTTATTTATTGATGATTGTGATATTGTGAAAAAGTAATATTTTTTACAAGTGATATTTTGAAAAAAATTGTATAGTTTGTGTCTTGTAAGAAAGATATCTGCTCATCTAAAATATTCTTTAAAGAATGTTGACTATACCACGATCTGTGAAGCAATTCACTGGAATGGTATAAATTGCCTCAAAAATATGTGATAGTTACAAATGCAGAGCAGAGATTCATGTACATACACATGGATTTTTTTTTTTTTGGCTGCTAAGAATTCTAGACATGTCTACTTTTTCATCATTGTTTTACAGACTTAAAGCCAATAAACTTGACTCATTGATTCAAAAACAGATGACTTCTATAGTCCATTTCTTCAAACTACAGCTAATCCTAATATTGCATGTCAATCATTAGCATCTTTTTCCCCCATGAATATTGTTAACAGAATGACAGAACACAAATTCATCTCACCATATATGCCTACCTGCATTTTGAGACATTTATTAGAGGTATTATGGCCACATGATAAGAATAAAATGAGAGAAAAGAGGAACAAACTCCCAACTAAGTTCTGTATTTTTATTTTATCTTCATTTCATTATCTTCAAAAGCATGTGAAGGAGTTTAAAAAATATGCCATTCTCACATATTGACTATTTTGTGTTAAAGGCATGAAAACATCAAGTGCAAGAAGATTATTCTGACTGCCCTTCTGTTTGTCAAAAGCAAGAGATGAATTCTGCTGTGAAAGATGCCCTCCCTACAGTAGAAGGAAAGCACAATTCTTATCATTAAGAGTAGAAGTCAGTACCTACAGTGTTCTGTACACACCCATTCAAACAACTCTGATCTACTAACCCTTCCCAAGTAATTTAGATGCTTTTTCACAACTTACTAATTCTTTGTACAATTTACCATGTAAGTGATTACCATGTAAGTGATTCACTCTGCTTCTCTGGGTTTTCATTTCTTTATGAAGCTTCCCATTCCCCCAAAACTTCTACGCAATAATATAATATGCTTTTTTCCTTGTTGATCCATGTTATATCAATTTAATTCTTAGGACTAGCTGCAAAAAAATCCTAAAATGGAAGAAGAAAAATCCTGTCTCTTTCTCTTACACATGCATCTGCTTTTCCTTCATATATTTAAGTATCATAATGTCCAAGTAGAGGCTCTGCTATTTTCTTTCTGATTTGATATCACTGTCCCTCAAGTTGCCTTCCTTTATTATAAATGCAACTCATTGCATTTATTTTTAAATTTTCCTTCTATTTTTACTATGCTTTTGAGTATCCGTGTTCTTTCAAATTGCCTAACAGATTTGAAGGATTATATATCATAATTATATTATATATATGTGTATAAGTGTGTATATATGTATATATGTGTGTAGGTATATATATATATATACATATATATATATATGGTTTTGCTATGTCATAATTTTATGTCCCACTTTGAAGGCAGTGTATCATAGCATGAACTTTCCCAAAGCATAGTCTATGAAAGGAATTTTTTCAAGATGTTAATGGGAAAAACATTTTTAAATATCCATAGTCAATGGATTTGAGAAACATTGAGTCAAACAGAATTGAATGGATCAGTTTATTGTATAATACCCTGAAAACTTTAACGAAGTCAAGAAAGAAGATTTCAGATTCAGAAGAATATAGTTCCCACTTTTCCAAACATGTTGAAATATAGAACTCAATTTGTGGAGCGTACTTAGTTTCATGTAAAATCCTTTTGGACTTTTTAATTTAATGTTTAAGAACTAGCACTTAGGAGTCAAATCCATGGATTTAAATCCTAGCTCCAAAATATACTATTACAGAATGTTGATCATACAACATAACTTCTCCCTTGCTAAAAATACCTAACATTTATTGTACTCCTGTGTATGCTCAGCACTTTTCTACCTACTGTACACAGATTGTCTAATTTAATCATGGGGGAAAATGTCTGTGTGGGAATATCCACATTGTATGAGCAATAAAACTGAAAGTTTAAGTAACTTGCCCAACTCTTAAGAAGTCTCTCTGTAGGACATATGCTAAGTTAATTAATCTATTAGTTTAAATTGTATGAAATTGCCAATAATGTGAGTTAGAGAGGGTCAAATTTCATTTGGCTCAACCTCTATAACTAAAATACTTTGTCCTTCCAGAAACAGAGCAAAGTTTCACATTATTGTGCTTGTTTTATTTCTCTTTCACTGACTGGGGAATAATCTCTGCTCGGTTTCTATGAAGCTGGTCCACCAGTTAGCTCTACGTACATGGTCCTCATTCACCCTGAGGCCCTTGATTTTCATTCATAACAGTTGCATATGCTCTTCTCTTGTGGCTTTGTTTATACTCTGTGTAGAATGATTCCAAGTCTAAATGGAACCACAGAAGTATAGGATGTTAGAACTTAGAGAAAATACAGAAATTGTCTAGTCTAAGGCTCTCATTTTACAAAGAAAACTGTTTTTTAAACTTCCAGACATGCATTCTAATCTATCGACTGGAAGAAAATGGTGGAAATAGGCATCAACACCCTAAGTGTGTCCAAAATTGAATTAACCATTTGTCTGCCCTACCAATTAAGGATCCCTTCCTATTTCTTTATTTTTTCCATCATTTGTTACCCAAGGAAAACTCAAAATCATGACTGATGAATGTCCTTTTCTCACTCACCCTCAATTCTTATGTATGTTTTCCCTGCAACATCTTTCCTATCTGTCCTATTTAACCAATCCAATTGCAGCTCTGTATCGACTCTCTCATTGGTCCATTCATTCATTCATCATGTATTGAATCAACTCTCTTCTGTCCTGTACCCATGAGTCAGTACGGAACTAGAGGCTCTCGGTGATACAGAGATGCATCAACTAAGAAAACTTTCCACATTAGATTACCTTCTCCTTAGACTCCTAAATACCCTTGATTATTCCTCTTCTACCAACCTCAACTTGTTCCTGGTCTGTCTGACTCCTATCCTTAAAATAAGAAAAATGTATATTTTTAATCATTGCTGCTGCTTTTTTCTTTTTCTGAAATATAACTTTAACTATGTAACTTTTTCTCTCCAATTCCCAGTGTTTCCCACTTGCCTTTTCAAATATGGTCTCCAACATGTCTCCAAGCTACCTTCCCATCTTTGGTTCCCTCCTGTCCTTCCAGGAGCCTGAAGACCACTCAAACTGGCACCTTCATTCTTACCAAAATACACTCTTACTATCCCCATCCTCATTTTCCTCACACCTTTCCATCTGCCTGTTACCTACTCTGTTCTGTCACCTCAATGTAACAAAATTCTATCCATTCTCTAGCATCACTTCAAACTCCAAGTGTTCTTTAGAAGTCACATTAATATCTCAACTATATATGGCCTTTCTTTTCTGAATCCTTATAGAGCTTTCTCTTATACATATATAGCACTGATTGCTTACCATGCAGTAGGACTATGAACCTAACCTATATTCATTAGACTTTAAATTCTTAACAGAATTTCCTATTGATCTTTACATCACTCCCAACACTTACACATGTAGAGTGATACCTATCAGGACTTTTGAAAGCTGCATGGCTTAATATATAAGTCTTAGTGTTCCACAGCTGCACAATGGTATCTTAATAGATAATTACTGCCAAGACTAAATGAGATAACAGTGCAAATTATTATTGTGGGCCGTGTAGTGACACTAGCAAGTTTGGTATACTCTCTCAAATGTGGTAAATTAGAAATATATACATTTTAGTTATCTCCAAATATTTGAAAATTATGGCATTAATTTTGAGATGTCATGATGCCATATGTTTGTGTTTGAATCAACTGAGTCAGGATAAGAAGACAAAGTGTAAAGCAACTAGCCATCTTTTTTTTTTTTACCTTGAATTAATCCAAATAATCCATAGATATTAAGTTTATAGCTTCTTATTTTCTTCCATTCTGTGAAATCATTCAAGTGTTTTGCTTCTTTTGCCCAGTCACTAAGCCATAGATTCTGTCCAATGCTCACCAAATTCCGTCCTAGGTAAGTGGCTACTATCAGCCACACCCAGGGCCAGCCAAAGGCTTGGAGATACTTCAGAATGATTGAGACCTTCACCTAAGGCAAAATTGATCTAAAATTAGATGGCTGAGAAATACTAAAATGTGACATTCCAGTTTTGAATGTTTTGCTGCTAATCATTTATTAGTACCAATTAAATAAATACTGTGGTTAAAAAGCCTCAAAGTTGTACTTTTAGAGTCGGACAAGATATATTTAAATCCTATTCTGACATTTTTTAAGCTTTGGGATGGTGATCAAATTACTACCTCGTCTAACCCTCAGATTACTCATCTGAAAAGTAGAATAAGAACCAGTAGCCATTTTAAAGTATATGCAAAGCAGGAAGAATAGTCCTGAATGCTTAAAAGTAGTCAATTAATCTTTGTTACTATCATTAGTAAAAGACAATATACACAACTAAATTACAGGTAATCATTACTAAACACCATTCAACATATCCAACAATTCCATTCAATTGAATTTTTACAAACTATTATATACAAGCCTCCTCAAATTAAATGGGAAATTATAGCATTTATTAATAACAAAATATAGCATTTTATATTTGAGTGGTTAATAACAAATAACATTTATTCTTCTGGTTCTTACCCCACCAACAGGGATCTTTTCTTTCTTTAAGAACAGTTTTCCATGGTCCAAAGAAGGCCTGGTAAATCAAGACAATGTTTAGCTTTTAGATTTTAGATAACTAAACTCTAAAAAGAAATTATGCACTCTAAACCATTTTGTACATTTCTTCTACTTCCTTACATTTATAACAATCTGAATTGCCCTGACAATGACATTGCTCCTTCAGTCTGATCCAGGGGAAACTGTTTCTCTCTCATACTTCATATAGCTTAGGATCAGGATCTGATTGTGTTGCTTCTAAATAATTATCATTCAAAGCTAAGTCAAGTCCGTGGGTCATTTAGGCTAACGCCATCTGGCTGCACCGTACACTACCACTCCTTGACTCACGTTTTGGTGTATCACCGAATCCATCTTCCCATTTTGTTCTTCCACCATCCTGGGTAAAGTCATAGTGTCAAGGGACAACTATGCCAAACTCAGCCCTTTCCTGACCTCACAACCTTCATAGTTTCAGGTCCTTCATCTTTATTCTACTTTGATCATTATATTTCATAACCTTAAACCATAAATTGTATTATACGGAATCAACCCACTTCTAAGAAACTCAAGTCTAAATATTTCAATCTCTGGCCATATCCTTTTCTATTTCAGTTATTAATTCAGTTACTTTCACCACACCTAGATTCCCAATTCCCAAATCCATCTTTCTATCCTGTTTTCCCTCTTCAGTGATCAATGATCCTGGTTTTCCTGGGATTTTCCTGGTTTTAGCATTGATTATTCCACATTCTGAAAAATTCTTCAATCAAAAGAAAACTATGCCCTCTCTCTAGTTCCTTCATTACCCTGCTTAGCCTCCATGATTCCATTTTATCAGAACTGTGGTAATATGCTGAACTCCCAGGCCTGCTTTCTTTCCCTGAAACCTCATCAGAACTCACTTATCAGTCCTTCTCACACCTACCCCGTAGAGTGCTGCTTCAAAACATCACATAACTTTGTAAATCAGTTCCACCATAAATGGATGCCTTTCTTGCACTTGGGCTCTTAACATGTCCAGAAGGGTTTGCATCACTCTCAGAAGGAGGCCTCCTTCCATCCTGCTCCATGGAGAAAATGGAAGCAGGAGGGCAACCACTAAACCTTCATGTGCATCTGCATTTCCACCCAGCCTTTTCTATAACAAACCCAGAGAGTTCCCTCCTTAGATCCAAGGATAGCTCAATGGCCTGAGTCCTGCTCTGTCCCACTTTCTCTAAACACATTTATTAATTATAGTGTTTCTACACTTTTCTGTTAATGATTCCCCTGTGTTCATTAAAAACACAGAATAACATTTCTCCTCTAGAAATCTGTCATTTAAACAAATGATTCAAGGGATCCTCTTCTTAAGGCAAGACTGAAAAAACACTGTACTCTCTTAACTAATCTTCACCTTCTTTCTTTCTGCTGCTGCCTTCTCATCAGCTTACAGAGAACGTGTGCTTCTCATTTTGAAACCAGTCCCATCACCGCACACACACACACCCACACACACACAAACAAATCCCATTCCAAACTATGTTCCTTCTTTACCATCCCACATCCCACTTCTTGCCTTTCTTGCATTGCCAAACACTTTCCTGTCCAACCACTTTTTCTCCTCACACTTTCTGGTATCTGCCTAAAACAATTTTCATCAAGGGTACCAGTCAACTACCTATGACTGTATGTACTGGACACTTTTGAAAAATTACTTTGAGGAGTTCACTGGGTACTTTGATCACTTCCTTGTTTGAGGGATTCTTCCCTTTCTGCTTCATCTGCCTCCTACCTTTCTGGAGCATGATTAGTTTCTCTTCAAGCTCCTTTCTCTGTCTTCTGCTCTTTAATATTTATATTCCTGGGTCTCAGCTCTAGCCATTATTTTCTTTGTATAATCCATACTTCCTAAACAACCTCATCCACCCTTATAATTTCAATGATCCTCTTCCTTGTGGATAACTCTTGCATTGGTATATTTAGCCTGCATAACTTTCCTGAGCTCCAGTTCCATGTCAAATCTTTACTTGTAAAATAATTTATTTCTTTGCTTGTCTTAAACACACCCTAAAATGAACAGGTTATATTTCTATCTTCTCCAAACTTTTCTGACTTTGCAAAGAGTTGAAGTACAAACTTCTGTCTCAATCATGGGATGTTTCCAACCAATTCCCAAGTACTAGCCGATTGCATCTTCTAATTATCTCCGGAATGATATTATTGGAGAAGTATTTGGTAAATGTCAAAATACATGAAGAAAAGTAAGGAGAAAGGAGGTGGAGAAAGAAGAGAAACAGGAAGAGGAAGAGAAGGGAGAAGTAAAGAGGAAGTAGAGGAGGAGGAAGGGAAGGGGAAATGGAAAGAAGGAAAAACAGAGAAGGAGGAATAAGGGAGGTAAAGAAAAAAGGAATCTTCATAATCTTATATAACAGACAATCTGTGCTAAGATGTTTGTGAATATTGTAGTAGTTTCTCTATATATGTGTGTTTCTCTATATATGTTTGTTCTATAACTGATCTTTAATTTTTTTGAATTTTTAGAAGGTCTTTGTAACAATATATAATGAGTATTCAATAGCCTTCTATAACAGAATTTTTTATATAATAGGATAATATAATAGTGTTTTACCATTTTACCATAATGTGGTATAACAGGTGAGACTTACACTGGTTGCTATTTTTTCCTGATGTAATTATTGCTAAAATGATCTTTTTAAAAAATAGATTGTCCCTTGTAATAAATTCCATATGCAGAAGCATAGGTGTGTTAAGTTCTAAGTCCTTTGATACATTTGATATTAATCTGATCTCTAGAAATATGGAACTGATGCACATACCCTAAGCAGATCATGAGGAGCTCCTATTTCTCCCTAATTTCCATGTTATTTATCAGATTAAGAAGCACCTTATTTGATCAGTCTGTTAGTTCTTTCCTCTCTGCCTTTGGCCCTAACACCAGGAAGCATTCTGTGGGAGGCTGTGGTACATGGCCTTTGCAGATCTGTCTCAACATCAGAGAAAGATACACTATTTTAGAGACACTTGCTTTGGAATAGCTCCTGGTATATGATTTGGGTTAATTACTGTCATCATCCTTCAAACCCTTGGCATGGCTTCTGTTTGAATAAGCAAATTTAGCATTGGTGTCAAGCCAAAAAATTAATTCTTAATGTAGCTGGACATAAAATGCTATGAAATCCAACTGTTAAAAGGGAATTAAAGCTTTCTAATTAGACATAACTAACAAAGACCAATAATTTATTGGACACCATACAGAAGGGTATTGCTTTTCTAAACTAAAATGTTATTCATTTTTTTTTCCAAAAAAATATTGTATTTGGTTCTGGCCACTCTTCTCAATAACAAGTCTTGTTTGAGTCCTTTACAAGAATAAATTACTTTATGTTGGTAGAGAAGTTTTAAAAATGAGTCTTTTTCTGTCCCTCAGAAAAACATCAGAAAAATTGGCACAATACCCATTTATGTATTTTTGTATAAAAGATATAAAACTTACATTTTGAAAACATTATCCCTGATCAGAACACACAATTGCAAAGAATAGATAAAGTATGTATGAAAAGATTGTTGATCAAGAAAGACTGGCAGGAAAGCCAGGAGGGGGCAGTCTAGATACATTACAGTTTATTTTATTCAGAGTAGAAAGTACTAGAGTTAAGAAAGTAATTAAAATACACTATATAAATTTAGATAGAAAAAGAAAAAATACGGAAACAGGTATTTTAGCCTTGATTAGGAAAATGGAAACAAAATTATTCAATTAATTCATTCTTAAATTTCAAAGGAAGGAATTTTCAGACATTATTCTATCTAATCCTCTCTTTTCCTCATTCCTAAAAGATAGTTAGCTACATTTACCATGAAGCTTTCCATGGGGAAAACTCTTTGTATTTTATTTCAATACATCCCATTGTGAAGAAGCTCTAACTGTTGACAAGTTCCCTTCTGCTGTATCTTCCAATCCTTCATCCATCTTAGTTGTGCATAATGGGAATAATTGAGTAATTCTGGGCAATAGAAAAATAGGTTGAAAAGTCAGGAAAATTCTCTCCATGTAATTTTATCTTATCAAAGAGTAAAATAGATAAAAAATGAAAGGGAGAGTAGAAAATAACATGGAAAGAACTAAACCAGGAGCCAAATACTTAGAAAAATTAAAACAGGTATCTTAAATAAAGATAAATAAATTAAATTAAATGACAGATAATAAAAATTTTTGTTTGAAATTTCTTGGTTGAAAAAATAAGAAAAGTCAGCACTTGCGGGAGGAGGAATTCATGGACTTGCAATAAAGTTTAGAACTAATTAGTTTTTATCATAGTCCTTAAAAATTAAGCTTGACTGGGTAATGTTAAGAATATAATGCATTGAAACTGATGTGATCTTCCCAATATTTTTTTTATTGAAAAGAATTTAGAAGTCAGTTTCAGAAGTCTGACTTCAGTTTGAGTTTCTGTAACTTAGAAATATATAGAAATCAATTTGTAAACAAGTCTTTATAGGGATCCAAAATAAGTTAGCACCCCCTCATTTAGACATTAAAGGGAGCCTGAGAGCATCAGCTAATCATCCAACTCTAAGAATTCAGAGACAAGAACCATGCTAGAGATTCTTTGAAAATTGAAGGCACTAGTGTATAGAAGATATTTAAGGTCTGGGACTAGATGTCAACTCCATAGATTGCCAATGCTAAAGAGAGCCCATAAAGAGAAGCAGACCAAGGTCTTCGTGATTGAGGAGGAATGATTCTGTTGACCTATCAAGTAAGCTAAATCTGGTATGCATGCAAAACTCCAACCTGCCACATCTGCATCATCCACACTTCCTTAGGTATAACCAATCCTTTTAAAAAAAAAAAAAGTAAGCCTTTTATTCAGGTCAAATCTATGAAATTCTGAATTACTGGATGCTGTAATGCTTGCTTCCCTGGAATCTATTTCAATGCTCCCTATAACTCTAATCACTTATTTTTTTTTAATCCCTTATTCTTATTATTTCCTTTTTATCATCCAGCTTCCTGTTTGAGCAACTTCTGGAGGAAATTTTAAAGGACAGAATTTATGAAGCTATTTGCTTTAGTCATTGATCATTTTAGTTATCTACAAAAAGCAAAAATAAAAATACAAAAAAAAAACACCTAAAAATAAAACAAAAATCTAATCATTGTCAAAGTTATACTATTTTTATTTATCCCTCCCATCCTTTCCCTCTCTTCTTTCCTTTTCCTTTATCCTTCCTTATTTTCTTTATTCTTTGCTCTTGTTTTTCAAACAGGTTATTTGGATCCTACACCTAGTCACAATCTGTAGGTTGCATACCCTGGACTGATAATCATCCCGGAATTGTGGAATTTTATATTCAAAGCTTACCTTCACATTCACATCAGTATAGTGTATAAATGTTATGAGATGGGGACAGTTTTGACATAAGTCCAATTAAATTAGCTTTCTGCTCCCAGACTTTGGCTAGAAATAGCTGAAAGTCTAATGAGCATATGTTTCCAAAATGAAATCACATCCATCTCACTTAAAAAAATTAAACTCATTCATCTAACTTAGAGCTTCAAGTTGGAAACAACTATGTACATTTTATATTTATTTTAATGTGAGGATCCTTTTTATAAGATGAATCTCAAATGCTGAAAAAGTAATTATTTGTCCATATTCCCAAAGAGACTGGAATTCTCCTGATACTTACCTATCTTCTTTCTCCAGGATTCGGTCTTTCAGTGTAGTTCTGGAGTTGACTGCATTCACTTGCTGTGAAGCAGGACCTAGAGAGGAAGAGGATGAGTGCTTTTCTGTCCCTATATGCAAACAATTCACTAAATAGAACTATGATGAAAAACAACACAAATTGGAGAGGTTTTTATCATTCTGGCTCCAAAGGTCTACAGGGAACCTTTACATTTTCCTCATTATTTCCACTTAACCTAATATGTTTTGTAATTTTTTAGTAAATCTAAGACTCCATAATCAAAAACATCAGAGAAAGTCTTTTTTGGACGTTAGTGAGGGTGCTAACTTATTTTGGATCTTTCATAGAAGAGCCAAGTATTTATCAGAGGAACCCAACTCTATCCTTTAAAAGAACAATACAACTTCACCAAACCTTATACATGAGTGTGATTATTGTGAATTTTAGAAAGAAAACCAGATGGCAAATCCTCCAGATCTGTCATCTGCTGATGTTACCAATACCAATAGTCGCTTCCCATGTGGTGGACACTATTCTCAGGGATATGTATCCACAAACTCTTTTCAACCTCAACACTATCCTAAAGGGAAGTTCCTATAGTTGATCTTGTTTTACAGCTAAAAAAGACCAAGGCCTGGTGAGGTTATGCAGGTCGCACACTTAGAACTAACAGAGACTGAGGTTCAAGTAACTGTTAGTGAATTTGCTGGTAAACACCTCAGAGGCACACAGCAGATTTTTGGCATCCCTCTTCCTGTCCCCCCCCCCCACAGTATGATACTTAAACTCCTTAAATTTCCCTATTTCTTACCTCCAAAAGGGAAGAATTAGACTTGGAGGCCTTTAAGGTCAGTGTGTGAATTCTATGTGTTGTTATTTATAGAAGTAAGCATCCAGCCCTGCAGGGAACAATCTGACTTATGTCAACTACCTCTTTTATAAACACAGGATCCCCAGGCTCAGAGAATGACAATTCAATTTGGAGATGTTTTAGCCTTTCCTCCCAATGTGCATTTTCATGCTTATATCTTCTCATAAAAATATTGAAATTTATATATTTACAGTTTGTAGTGTGCTTTCACATGCATTGTAGAAACAAAGTGCTGAAACAAGCTGATAAGGTAAAAAGAACTGGGAAAGTTCCCTATAGTTTGCAAGAGGGAAAATAAAAACTGAGAGAGGATAAGCAACTTGCCTGAAAACCAGATTTGTCAGAAAGACACAAAGGGTTGCAAGCTCAGCCAGAAGAGTGAGCCAGGCCTCCTGCCCTGTCTTTTCACACTAAGTCAATGTCTTGACTTACTGTGCTTCTACCCACATGTTGATATATGTTTAAGAATATCTAAGATCTCTGGAATGAAACAGAAGCAACATTGGATTCTAGCTGTCTCTTACAATCTGTCTTAATTTAAGCAAGATACCTCATCTCTTTGTATAATCAAGAGCATTCAGCCTCAGGAGGTTTTGGGAAGGATTAAGTAAACGCAAAACACATGAATATACTAACACAGTTGATACCCAAGATGCTGCAACTTTCACCAGTATTACTAGTATGCATGAGAATTAGCCAAGACTAGACTCATAAATATGTAAAATTTATCCTCTTACATCTTTCAGCATACACCAACTTCTCATCCCTGAGTATTTTATATAATCCCTGTAAAGCGAGACTCAGATTTTTCAGAGCTAGATGGAATCTTAAAGATCTAATATATATCTCCAAATCCAATTTACACTGTAAACAGTACTTTTTACCGTTTACTTGCTATGTTATCTTTTACCAACTTCAGCACTGAAGATGAGAATGTTCTAGAAAAAAGAAAGTGTGACTGAGTCTTAAGGGTAGGAGAGAGAGAGAGAGAGAGAGAGAGAGAGAGAGAGAGAGAGAGAAACACATTGTTCAGTTCCACATCAGCCATCAGGAAAAACAGTTCAAGCCCTATATTTTACAAATAGGAAGAATTAAAAGAGTTGAGTCATTTCTGTGAAGACCAACATAGTTTTTCAGAGCAGGGAGTATATCCGCAAAGCTCCTGAAAATCAGTCCACTGTTTTCCCCACAATGCTGTGCTAACGTGTACCACCATTGTAATATCATACATGTTAAGAAATTTAAAATGAAAAATTGTGTATCATTTAAAGGAATTTCTGAATAGACTCAAAACCAAAAATGATGAACTATAATAAATGAATGAAAGATCATAGGGTGATTTTAAAACTGGGATCACATTTCTCAAATTGCACTCCTTGCCAACTAGTTCTCTTCCCCTAAATCTTGGCAAAAAAAGCCCTCAGATAGAATTCTATTTTTCTTTACCACTTATGCAAATACACCTTCACAGACAGGCCTTCATCTAATATCTGTGTGAACCAGGGCAGGAGTACAAATGAAGGCCCACATATCCTCTAATCATTTTAATTAAAGTTACAGATCAGAACTAGCAGACTCTTAAAAAGTTCTATTGCTTATCATAACAAATATACCTCCCAAATACCTGGAAGGCAAGGTCAGGGGCGATGTTTGGACTCCTGACACTTCTTCTGTGAACAGAGAAGTCTTTGGTAATGTGGTCCCTTTGCTTCCTTTCTCTCTGCAGACTTCAGTCCACATATTCAGGCTCTGCCCGTCAACACCATCCCAAAGGGAAAAGAATTATCAGTGGTACATGCCAGCACAACGCAGGGACAGACCCAAGACAGGAATAGTCTCCCTGTTACAGGAGCAAACTTACATCATTTGGGCAAAGAATTCTGGGACCTGAAGACAGATGTAGAGTGGTCAAGAAATGGCAAGTGGAGAAGGTACAGGTGGTAGATAAAAATCTCTTGGTCTCTTGACCAGAATGTCAGGCATAGAAGAGCAGAGCAGGAGCTCTCTAAAGCATGGAGGGGTAAAGGCAGTGCTGCAGAAATATCACACTGCATGCAACTGAGTTTGAAGCTATTATTTATGAGGCATTCATATCATTGAAATCTATTTTTGCCCTGCTTTCAAGAGTAGCTAAATAACTAACATTTTGCAGGTATCTATCTGTTCAGTATGAGTAAAGTAGTATTAGGGGTTTTTACTAGATAAAAATAATAGATGCCTAGATAAAAATATTAAAAAATTAAAATAAAAAAATAAAACTCCCAGAAATATTCAATTTCAAAATATATTCTATTCCTAGTATCAAAATTCTACTTTCTATTTTCCTAAATTCAAACACAAACGACACAAATACATAAACACAAATACACAAACACAAAAGACATAAATGTAATTAGAAATTTCTAATTTCTAATTACATTAGAATTAAATTAGAAAATTTAATTCTAATTAAATTAGAATTAGAAAAAAAGTTCAAATTGTACTTTTTTAACTGCGTATTTCTGGAGAATAGGTAATATTGTTAGGCTAGCTTCAAGAGTAGCATTGTTTTTAATCTACTACAGCAAAGAACACATAAATACATAAAAAATAAACAAACTCAGAGAAGGTATGGCACTTGTATGCCCAAAGAGATTTTGAAAATAGCAAATCCCACAACTTTTAAATGATGTACTGTTCATACTTTGCAGTTAATTAAATATGGAATTAAAAACATTCTGTTTGATTCTGGAGAGGTATTTTCCAAGATAATATAATCTATATTTCATGTGACTTTTAATAAATGGCAAAAATAAAAGACACTGGCTCATAGCGTTCTAAATCATCCTGTTTACTTCTGAAGAGACACTTTCAGATACAGTTATTTAACAAACATCTACCTGCCACCTGTCATTTGTTTGCATGTGGCTCCCTCAGTGGTGAGGACAGAGAAAATGATAAGACTCCTTCCTCCTGGGGATGTACTCAATATTTTTTTAATGTATCCATAGATAGCATATTTATAATATGAGAAGTAAAAACAAGGAATTAAAAAAATGGAACTCAATTCATGTGTCTTAGCTTAGGTCCAAAAGAAAAAGACAACTGAAACATGACTTTGTTTTTTGATTTCATGGCATTAAAATAATAATTAATCTTGTTTTAAACCAGTTTCATATTTTATAGCATTTATATCCAGGTAAAGTTTAAAGTGAGTTTATACTAGATACCAAGTCATTTAGAAAATGACTGCGACATGCCACTATAAACCATGGAATTATGAAATAATCCAGGAGAGGCATAGGAAAAGGATCAGGCTCTGAAGGTCTGCACAAGAGACCAACTAAAGCTTTAAAAAAAGGTGATGTGACATCCAACTTTCAGAGCAGGCGAGGACTGATTTCTATGGAATATTAAAATAAAGGTAGATCAAACATCCCTATGTTCTAGGCATTGTATGGGGATGGAACCACCTAATTTATTTTAATAAGTCTATGAATCTGATTTTCAAATTCTATGACTATTGTTATAAAAATTAGTGAAAAAAAAATTTCGAACTATTAAAAGGTAAGCAAATATCTTTCCCCTTTGTGATTCCCTGGATTTTTTTTGTGTGTGTGTGTGTATGTGTGTGTGTGTATGTTTCCCCCAAATGTCTATACCTGAGACGTTTCAAATAATTACTATTTGTTCCACATGGACTTATGCTTTAAACTTTGTGTTCTAAACTTTAAAGAGGGCAGAATGGTTTGACCCATTATATTCTAGGCTAGAATAGAATTTATAAGTCGTCTAAGTCATTCTTAAACACTGTAGAGGAGTTGATGTCTAACTGATTCATCTCACTGACTTTGTTTCTTTCCTATGGAAATTAAGGCATCCAGCCCGTGACTTCAGCAGGATTAATGAAGAAAAATGTAGAGCAAGAGATTAGGTAATTAATAGACTTTCAAAATCAGCAGGCATATTATATCTTAAGGGTTTTTGTTTGTTTGTTTGTTTGTTTGTTATTGTATCCTTACCTTCTTGTTCACTGAAAACCTGAAGCAAATTATTGAGGTTTTTGGTTTTGGACAGCAGCTCCTGGTATGTTCCCATTTGTGCTACCCTGCCACTTTCCATCACAACAATAAGATCCATGTGTGGCAGAAGTGTGAGGTTGTGTGTCACTAAAATGCGAGTCTGAAACACAAAGTGTTTTATTCCGTAGGTTACAAAACATGGCATAAATAGGGCTGGGGATGCAGCTCAGTGGTGGAGCTCTTGCCTGGCATGTGTGAGGCACTGGGTTAGATCCCCAGTATTGAAAAAACTGAAAACAACAACAACAACAACAAACCCAAACAAACAACAACAACAAAAGGCATAAATGGTTTTTTTTAACTGCAGTCACTTTTTTTTGTCTTTATTGTTTGAGAGTGTAATTTTTGTAGGTGACAATTTAAAACAGCATCCGTATATTTCACAATGAATGATGACATACTGCTAGATCAGAAAATATCATGTAAATGTAACTTTAACTCTTTGGTTAGGGAAATAACCTAACCAAAATTAAAAATTTTGGTGGGGGTTAACTGAGTGATAACTGAAGGCAGGTAGGGTGTGGCTGGAAGAGATGGGTCAGTGAGTAGGTGCCTTTGGGATATATATTTAGCGTATTGCAAGTGGAATCTCTGTTTCCAGATCATCATATGAGCTGCTTCCCTCCATCACACTCTTCTACCATGATGTTCAGCCTCACCTCGAGCCCCAAGGAATGGAGCTGGCTATGGACTGAGACCTCTGAAACTGTGAGTGCCCAAATAAACTTTTCCTCCTTAAAATTGTTCTTGTCAGGTCTTTTAGTCACAGCAGCAAAAAAGCTGACTAAAACATTTACCTTTTCCAAAATTATACTACTGTTCCAAAAACTGTGTTTGGTTCAAATTATAATTAGTAAGTTTTATTTTTAAATTTTGTATATTATTATTTGCATACAAATACAAGTGAATGAGAAATTTTTATCTTGGGTTCCTCTCAGTAAATCAAGAAATTTTTGTATTATTTGCTGAAATAAATATTTTATAGTTTTGCATATTTTTTTCCAGAGTACTCCATACTAACATATCTATAAACACATTATCATGGAATGATTGTGAGTTTGGTCAGACCGACTTTGAAAAATCTTTGCTATTCTTAGGTTGAGAAACGGATATCAGGTCAATTTAGAGTATGAGTTCCCTCATATGTAAAATAGAAGTAATGATAATACCTATCTTAGAGAATTACTGTAAGAGCTAAAGATATGATTTAAAGAGTCAAACATGTAACGCGCTTGGTAAATATTAATGTCTTGTTGGCCCCTTCACAAAATGATTGAATCATTATTATTGCTATGTTCATAATACCAAATTTTAAGTAAAATGATTTTATTTCTTAGAAAAGTAGTACGTACCAAAATACCATTTTTCAAATAAAGTCAACTAAACTAATAATAACTCATTATGACATACATATTGCCTTAGAGTATGGTATTACTTGATGAGTAATATATACATACTCGTCACTGGTATAAAGTTATTAAAAAAAACTTCAAAAATGATCCTTGAAATTTATTTCTTAAAGGGCAATACAAGTATCTTATCATTTCATGTGAAATTTGACTACTTTGCTTAAACAAATAGGCAAAATAATTGGAATAGTAGGCATTGTGCTAAACAGATTATCCTCCCTCTGCCTCCCTCTTAAGGACAAATGATACTATGAATACCTTGTTTTTCAAAAGGCCCGAGGACCCTATCACTTTTTCAAAGAGCTGTTTTCCAACGTGAACATCCACTGCAGACAAGGGATCATCCAGGAGGTAGATGTCAGCCCCACTGTAGACAGCTCTGGCCAGACTGACTCGTTGCTTCTGACCTCCACTTATATTCACACCCTGAATATGGAATAAAAGAAAAGTTACATCCAAGTGCTCTTTCATAGCCAGGACAGATAACAACCCAATATGAATACTCAAAACTTTATCAATTATTTCCTAGTCCTAACTCCATCCTCTTTCCTAGTTCTACTAACTTGTGCAAATTAATAGCTATGGCTACCTCCTTTTAACTACCTACTTTCAAAAGAAGAGGCTACCAATTAAGGAGAGAAAAATTTTCAAACCTCTAGCTCTGAGAAGTTAGTGCCTCTGGAATATTAAACAAAAGTTTTGGCTGCCAACCATATACTGACACTAAGTGATCATTTTTAAATTGACACATAGGAAATTGAGAATAATAGCAAAATTACCAAAGCTGTAATCAACATGTCCTATTTTCTTCTGTAGGAAGATTAGTGCAAGTCTTGTTGGCAAAAGGACAACTCTAAGAAGCAAAAGTAAGGAATATACATCACTATGTGAAAATTAAAGTTGACACGTACAGCCATGTATGGAGAATTATGAGGTCAGGCCCAATTTACTTGATTCATTTTCTGTTTAGTGTGTACTGATCTTATTTTAAAGCTCTTGATGCAGCTCAGAACTTAGTCAGTGACCTGCAATTGTAAAATGCCATTGCTTCTTCACATTAATGATCGTCCTCTTACTCAAGAGACATCTCCTCAATATGATTATATTCTGGGGGCCATGCTAGCCTTCAGATTCAAAGATAGGAAGGGAGATGAAAATGAAAATATATATATTAGGGAATGTGGTTCATGTGTATGTATTATATGTGCATTTGTTTGCATGTAATCATGGTAGCCCCCCAACTCATAAGTTTTTTTGGAGAATTCAATAGAGTATAAAAATATTAGGACAGATCCAACACTGAGTGTGGATAATATTGGCATTCAGTAGTATTACCTAATTACTCCTCTCTAATTCATCCTCTGACTTGTCACCACTTATCCTGTAATTCCATCGCCATCTTGCTTAAATACTTTGGATTACCACATCTCACTCTTCCATCATTCATTAGCAACAGCATCTTCCTCAGTCTAAGTGCTTTTATTATGGTATTAATGCTTCCCTTCTACCACTCTCCTAATGCTCCCTCAAGTGACCATGATTGACCAACCAGACTAACCTGCCTTTTCTTAGTAGCCCCAAGGCTGTTCATTCTGCCTGGGAGCCATTATCTTCTCTTTTCAATTTAAAGAATACCCTAAAAAGTTCTCTCTGACAGCGACCTCTCTCCCCAGTGACAGGGTGAAGCGATGCCTTCCCTCCCTTCCTGTTTTGCAGGACATTATTTATTCACCCCAGTCTCACAATCTCTCATGAGCTTATCAACTCCCACCCAGTTCATCTTTTATTCCAAATACTTAGTGTATGACACTAGATGATGAATAAATATTGGTAAAGACAATTGATTAAAATTGTTGGCATAGTTCTGCTAGACTGCAAATTACCTGAAGGCAGGGTGACAGCTCTCTTACTTACCATCTTATACCCCAAAGCAGAACAAAGGTATATAATAAATTCATGAATGTTTGTGGTTAATTAAAGAATGTCAAAGGAAAAGATCAATCAAAGTAAAGGAAAACTCTATATTCATTGTCTTGGTTATCTCATAAACAGCTACAAACAGATTTCCTTATGAAATATTCAATTCCATGCTTATTTTAAAATGCATCATATCACATTAATAAACCTAATTATATGAATCAGGAATTACAAATAGTAATAGCTTAAGCTCCTATACTAAATCAGTATATCCAATTTTGAATTTTTTTCTTTTAAAATTCTTTATAGTTATATACAATCAGATATTTCATATTTTTAGAGACAGTTTTCTCATCATGTTTTTCAATATGCATTAACAAGTTTGAAGAAATCATATTTCTGCATGATTTTAGCTATGGCATCATTTTGATCGAGGATAATGAAGATGCCAGGAAAATCCAGGGGTTTGAAAAAAATAAATCTATTTAATATAATTGAAAAATTAAATCTACAAAGTGGCAGACTATGAATGAAGTCAGCCTATTTAGAAGGTCAATTTTGGCTCATTCTGGATTTTATATATTTCTACTTCCTATAATTTTGTTGCATACCGTATTTTATTTATCAGTGTATAAAACAGCCTACGCCCACTCCCTTTTCAGAACTTTGAAGTAGTCAGTAAGGATTATTTATTCATCTTTATACCTCACATGCATTGTAGACCTCGAGGATACTTCCTCATTTATGCTTAAATGGAGATTTTAGTTACTGGTCAGGGATAATCTTTAAGGGTTCATGCTGAATGATATCTTTTTTTTTTTTTAAAGTCTGAAACACTGAGCAAGGTAATGACTATTCATTAACACAATGTAAATAAAATAGAACAAATAGTGAGATGATTGGGAAACGTCTTTTTTAAGCAGGAATGAGCCAATGTCGAGCAGGCACATTAATTAGTGTCATTTCAGAGCCTCCATAGAACCTGAGCTTGGTACTCTGATGCTCTATCCTGCCCTTGGCCTTGTGCAGAGATAAAGGAAAAACAAAACCATGGTTCACTTTTTAGAAGGAGAACAGCATTGTGCCAGGAACAAAAATAAAAATGTTGACAATCTAATTGGCAGGCTTTAAATCTGCTCCCCATGGATACTAACAACAGAATTGATATTTAATTTGTTTTCTATGTAGCCAATTATAAATAATTTTTTGCCCTTAATACTGCCATCTTCTTCACAGGAATTCTGTAATGAGTTTTTAAAAATTATAGTTGGATAACAATTCAAGACCTCAATAAAAAGTCTATTAACATTTTATTAGTATAGCTGAATGTTATTTTATTCCTTCATAGGATAAATTGTATTTTCCTTACTCTTTCTCCAATCTCAGTTTGATCTCCGTTTGGTAACTGCTCCAAGTCAGGAAGGAGAGCACAGGCTTCCAATATTCCCTCATAAAACTGCTTTTGCATGGTGGAGCCAAAGAGAATGTTTTCTTGCAAAATGCAATTCTGAATCCAGGCCTGCTGAGAAACATACGCCACAGAGCCCTAAAGAAAGAAAGAAGTAAAGGAATATTCTTAACAAGGGAAGAGGAGAATTTGCATGCACCACATTGAAGAATACACAGTCCATGGTTCTGTGCGCACACACACACACACACACACACACAATTTTAAATCTAGGTTATTTCCTTACGTGTAAATATACAGATTATGGTATCCTATTTTAATATTATATGTTTATCAGCAGTCCCTTCAAATGAGTTACCTTGTGCTTTTTACTTACTTTCACGTAGTTTCTATCAAACTTATCTGTCTCTATTAGGATATTCTGGAAGCAGATGCTGAATGTGTTCTTTTCTAGGGTTTCCAATAACAAGGTGCCACTGACTGAGTGGCTTAAATAATAGAAATTTATCTTCTCACCATTTTGGAGGTTAGAAATCCAACATCAAAGTTTCAGTAGGGTTGGTCCCTTCTGAGACCTCTCACTTGAGTAATGGATGATGGCCCTCCTCCTGCTTCACATGGTGTTCATTTTGTATATGTGTCTGCATTCTAATCCCCTCTTCCTAAAAGAACTCCAGTCATATTTGGCTAGGGTCCAACCTAATGAGGTTATTTTAACTTTATCAGCTCTTCAAAAACCTTGTGTGCAAATGTTATCACATTTTAAGTTACTGAGGATTCAAACATTGGCATATGAACTTGGGGTGGGGGAAGCACAATTCAGTCTATAATAGAGTTTAAGGTGCATATTGTATATTGGGGATCAACTTCATGGAAGGAAAGGAGGAAGGAACAGTAGGTATAAGGAAAAGTCAAACTGTGATTCAGGCCTGACAAAACTTTGGCCAACCCTCCAGTGCTATGGAGAAGCGTCATCCATTATTTGTCCCATGTTAGAATGAATGAGAGTGGGATCCTCGCTGGTCTACAAGCCAACCCTAATGGAGCTGACATGCTGATGATGTAGTCCCACAGCAGGCTGCAAGTCTTTCTTAAAAGGGTATCCTGGTAGCACACATCCATGTCTTGCACATTGATTATTATTCCTGAATTCATAGTTTAATTATTTATGGCTTGAAATGATTCCTAAACATGTGGAAGGAAATCTACTCCATCTAATAGCCTCTTCACTAATCCTTCTTTTCTGGAAAAGAACCTATAGTATTGGAAATAGAGATCTACCTTTCATTCTGACCCATTGATTCTGTCCAAACATTGATTTTTTTTTTTTTTTTTTTTTGGTGCTGGGGATTGAACCCATCCAAACATTGATTTTGGAGTATCTTAAATACTGCCCACTCTATAACAATAGCAGACATTTAAAGTACTTTCTGAGATAGGCAAATATGCAACTATTAGCCTTTTGATTTCAACCAACCACTTTAAAGATCAAAGATTAACATTTAATTCTTCTTAGTTGAGCCATAAGATACAGAACGGCTTTTGATCAAAAACAGTGTAGTTCTGATCTGACCTGATCTTGAACACAAAAGTAATTGCTCTTGAATTGCATTGTGAAATGAATAATCTAAACTTTGATTAGAATAGCCTATGAAATCAGCCCACAGGTGAAAAAATATTTTGAATGTTTGTGACATATAAGCAAGTTAAGCAGAAAAGAGAATAAAGAACATGGGAGAAAAAATTGAAGAATGCGAAAAAAATAACAATTTAAAACAAACTACATGGTCTTCACATTGCTATTACAAGGAATTGAAAATGACTAATCAGTTTTACAAAGATGTAAATGTTTTCTTTTATTGTTATTATAATTATTATTTGCCTCCCACAATGGAAAATGCATTTTACCCCATACATAATAATGGAACTACAATTGAAGTTTTGGTAATGCAAATATGGTCTCCAAATCTCTAACGTTCTATCATAAAGCTCTGAATACTGAATATTCTATATGAATGATGTCTGGTGTGAGCCTTTGATGCAGAATAGGGGATTTTAGAGAGTCTTCGAGTTTGAATATTATGATATAAAATAGGCCTTAAAAAGTAATCATCTAATACTCTGAACAACAGAAAAGTGCATGCACAAAAGCACTTCTGTTGTTGTCATTGCTGTGCTGGGGATTGAACCTAGGGGCACTTAACCACTAAGCCACATCCCCAACCCTTTTTATTTTTTATTTTGAGACAGGGTCTTGCTAAGTTGCTTAGGGTCTTAAGGCACTGAGGCTGGCCTCGAATTTACCATTCTCTGGCCTCAGCCTCCCAAGCTGCTGGAATTACAGGCATGCACCACCATGACCAGCTCACAAAAGCACTTTTTAAACTAAATGCTGGATTGGTCATGCCATAATAATGATCACTGTAATTAACTAATGCTTATCAGAATGATACTTATACATTTGAGATAAAATATTGGGAAAATAATTCAGTGTAATAGGTCAAATTCTGCCATAGATCCAGAACAAATATTTCTGAAGGCTAAGCAACCACTTATAGATACAAATAGTGTTTTCTATCTTGAATACCTACAGTTTAAAAACAAAGGCGAGATTCCCTCTGCTTTACCATTCACAGTGGCGTTGTTATAGTCTCTTTTATTACAATGAACACTTTTATAAAAAAACTCAAAGCACTAAAAAATGTCAGAAATAATCCCTATATCTTACCATAAAACCTCAACAATTAAAATGAAAATAATGATAGTCATTGATACTCATAGGGAGCCAGCTGACTCCATGTCATGAACTAACTAGGTCTTCGCACATCCTCTCATTCACTCTTCACCCCAGGCCTTTTTGCTCATTGTCATTACTAATGCATTAGATAAAACCTAGAATTGAAATCATTTTCATGTTTATCAATTCCTAATTCTTTTTCAAGATCGAATAAAGATTACCTCTTCTCTGATTCTTTTTCTTTCCCTTCAAAGCAGAATTTGTTGTGGTTTCTTCTAAAATTAATATGATCCTTATTATGTTCTAAAGGACATTCATTTGTCCAGGAAAAGTTACAGATATCTTGAAGTATACAGCAAAGGCTGATTGCAATCATTATGAAGAACCGAGGGCTTAAAAAATAGTACACTTATGGTTCAAAAGTAGTAGTGCTCATTAAGTATAATCTTATCCAAAAAAGGCAAAGGAATTATATTTGATCCTACATTAGGTAACAATAAGACTTAGAGAAAACAGAATAATAAAAATTTAGTCACAAGGACTAGAATCAATAAAGTTATAAGAATATTAGGAAAGATATGTTATGAGGAAAGAAAAAGGAGTTGATAGAATTGATTTTTTTCCAGGGAGGAAAAAAAAAGAAAGGATGAAGAAAAACTGGTCTCCCATGTAAGAAGTTTCTCCCTTGCTAGAGATGAGAAGGAGGGACTTGGCTAGTATTTCACCTGAGAGTTAATTAGGTTCAAGGAAAAACTCATTGAGTAGCCTAGTGTTTCAAAACAAAAACACAGCCAATTAAGAACTTGTTAAGACAGTTCAAAGGTGCATGCCTGTGATCCCAGCAACTCAGGAGGCTGACACAGTAGGACCGCAGATTTCAGTCAGCCTCAGCAATTTAGCCAGCGACTGAGGGAGACCCTTTCTCAAGATAAAAAAGTTAAAAAGGGCTGGGAATATAGCTCAGTGGTAAAAGCACCCCTGGGTTCAATCCCCAGTATAAAAACAAAACAAACAAAAATTTGTTGGATTTGTATCTACCTTTAAGAGTACAACAAATGGCTGAGAGTAGATTCTTTATAATTCAATGACTAGATCTTAAATGTAAGCTATTAATATTATTATTTTTCTGAGACTTCTTAGGCTGGAGATACCACCCATGAGCAGCTAGCTAGAAGACTTCTTAGAAATGGAATGGCCATAAGTACTTAGGGAACCTTGTAATGAATGGTAATTAGAAAACTAATCAAATTACAGTATAAATCACATTCATTTCTTTATAATTGGTTGCAATTCAGTTAATATTATCAAACAATTTACTATAGGCATTCATAAATGATTTGCTGAAGAACTTGGAGGACAGAATTCTGTTACTAATCCATCCATAGCTAATCAATTTCTATGGATATTGAAATGTTTGTTATAAACTAGAAATATCCATTAAATTCTTGAATCTTCAATTTAATTTGATATACTCTTATTGAAACTAATGACAAATTGGTTATGGCCACTCCTAGATTTTGAGAGAACAGGTGAACACATCACTGCTACCTTTCTCTGGACGACTCCTGTAAGTTTCTGCATTTCCCCCAGGATGGCAGACAGCACAGAGGACTTCCCAGACCCAACCTGCCCTACAATAGCCACCAAAGCTCCTTCTGGAATCTTCATGTTCAAGCTGCATGACAACAAAAGGAGAGAGATGATGGAGGAAATTTCACATTTTTATACAAACACCTGGGCTTCCAAAATGTAAATAGCAGGTGAATAATAAAGTCCTGATAGAGGAAACAAACAAAAAAAGGTACGATGAGGGGTTAAAAAAAAGTCTTATTCAATGTATTTAATTTATTTAACTCTAAGAAATGGAAGTTGACATAATTATAGAATCCAATACTAAAACTCTTTAAAAAAATGTGCCTCAAGTCAAGACTTACTCTTTTAGTACTGGAATCTCTGTTTTATCCCAGGAGAAAGAGGCATTAGTAAACCCAATGGCATGATCTAGGAAGAAAAGTAAATGCAACAATGCATTATGGATTAGAACCAATTACCTTGAACCCAGAAGTCCAATAAATATTGAAGGTAATGAGTAAGTGCTGACCTCCTATGTAGTTTGTTTCAATATTTTGAGGAGAAAGCTCCTCAGAGTTGAGAAAGTCTTCCAAATGACACAATGATATCCTTGTCTATCAAAACAAACATCACAGGATTTATCTGGGGTTGAAGCAGAACTTAAACTAAAAAGCTCTTACTGTGACATAGGACTGAATAAATATTTTAGATGCAAATTCAAAATAATTGATACAAATAGAACAAGTATAGTTTGAATTGTTTTAATGATATAAAAAGTTCATCCTTAAAGAGAAAGAGCAGTTTCAAGAGTCAAAGAATAAAACAAATATCTTTGAAGGAAGTCAAAAGAAGCAAAAATTCCTCCCTGTTATTCTGTAAAAACCATAATTGATTAATCAATAATTATAGGAATATTAATTTTTCCACAGTTATTGAGGTAAAATTGACAAAATTACATATATTTAAAATGTAAAACAGGATACTTTAATATACCCATACAGTTTTAAATGATTATCACAATCAAACTAATTAGCATACCTATCACCTCACACAGTTATTTTTTTTCCCTAGGTAGTGAGAATACTTAACATCTACTCTTTTAGCAAACTTTAAAAATATAAAATATATTATTATTAATCAGAGTCACCATGCTGAACATCAATTCTCCAAAACTCATTCATCTTATGAAAAGTTTATACAGTTTGATCAACATCTCCTCATTTCCTCCTGGGTACTTCCCAACCTGTTGTAACCACTCTTCTACTCTGTGCATCTACAACATTTTTCGATTCCAAATACAGGGGAGACCATGCAGTATTTGTCTTTGTGTGTCAGGCTTATATCATTTAGCATAATGTTCTGCCATGTTGTCACAAATGACCGGATATCCTCATTTCTTATGGTTGAAAAATATTCCTCTGTGTGTGTGTGTGGGTGTGTGTCTGTGTGTTGTGCCACTTTTTCTTTCTTTCTTTTTTATTATTTTTTTACAGACTTCATTTTGATTCATTGTACACATATAGGATACAAATTTTCATTTCTATGGTTGTGCATGATGTACATTCATATCATTCTTGTTAATCATACATGGACATAGGGTAATGATGTCTGTCTCATTCCACCATTTTTCATACCCGTCTCCCTCCCCCTCTCATTTCCTCTACATAATCTAAAGTTCCTCCATTTTTCTCACCCCAACTCCCAACCAGATTCTATATCATCATCTACTTATCAGGGAAAACATTCAGTCTTTGTTTTTTGGGGGGATTGGCTTATTTCACTTAGTATGATGGACACTTAGGTTATTTCTATGTCTTAGTGGCTGTGGATAAAACTGTAATGAATATGGGACTGCAGCCATCTTTTCAAGGCAGTGACTTTATATTTATTTTTGGTTACATATAAATGTATACCAAAAGGGAGATTGCTAGATCATATGGTAGTTCTATTTTATTTTTTGGAGGAATTTCAGTGCCAGTTTCCATAATGACTACACCAATGTACATTCCCACCAACAGTGTGCTGGCATCCCTTTTTTCCATATCCTCACACTTTTTTTTTGCTTTTTTGATAATAGTCATCCCAACAGGCATGAAGTGATAGCTCATTATGACTTAGAAATATTAGATTTTAAAAGAAACTTCAGAATGATGAATTAATTCTGCTTCCAACAATAACCAAAACCATGGTTTTGTAAACAACAGCAATCAATTATAGGAAAATAATTGTAAAATATTCAGCTACTATTAAATAAATAAAATCACTTTTTTCCCCTCTGAAACTGAGCCACATGAAATCTCTAGTACATCTAGAGATTTTTGTGTTAGAAGACATCTATTGTAACTGGGCTCTGGTTTTCTTTAAGTGCATCATATCAGTACTCACAGCTGCTGCTGCTTTTTCTTTCCTTCAGACATTATTTTCTTTATTTAACTGAAAGCAGCAGTAAGCCACTAGGTTTTGGACAACACTTTGAGATACCAGACCTTTAGCTAGATTCCAGTTTCAAATGAAAACCCAAACTATTACTTTAAGAATTAACATTTTCTTCAAGTGAACTGTGCTGTGAAAACAAGATAAAGGCATCACATTGAAGGTACATCTGTGCCCTCTGTTGGTGATTCTAAGGAAGATAATATGAAAAAGATAGGCTGGAACGAGAATGACTATGGTATTTACTATTCATTTGTTATTCTTTGTTCAAAAAATAATAGAATAAAATAAAAGCAAGGTTCTTAGATCAAAGAGCTGATCACAAAAGGCAAAGACCCTCTTTATGGACCCAAACTTGAGAAAATGGTTTCAATGGAAGATGCCTAGAGAATCCAAGCATGATGTCCAAAAGTCTAACTGAGTAAATCTCAGGGAAAAAGGATCCAGGAACTCACTTTTTTGAATACCCTGTGGCTGTTCCCACTTTTACTCCTTGTAGTAGGTAAATAGCCTCCAGGGACTGGAGGTTTCACCTAAGAGCATGCTGAGCCAGCTCTCAGGGTTTTTTTTGTTGTTGTTGTTGTTGTTTTTTAATCTGACTGGTATTATCACTGCCCTTTCTCTCTGCTTGTCCTGCTTCTTCATTCAGTAATGATGACATGCTGCTGAACGTGGGAAAAACATTCAGATCGGAGATCATAAAGAGCACCTAATTATAAATTTTCAGTCAAAACAAGTGAATTATGTGATGGCATAGGAGCTCAGTAAAAAAAAAAAAAAAAAAAAAATCAACATCTACCATTGAAAATAGCATAATATGTTGAAATATTTAGAAGTTACTTTGATGGGAGAAAAGTGTAATTAAAGAAGAAGTGATGCCTTAAGTTCTATAATGTTCTCTACTACTCACTGAATCCAGAAAACATTTTGAATGCAGTGTTAAATAACCACAAAAAGGGAAAATACGATAAAAAATGACAAAGAAAATGTACAAAGTCATTGATTTCAGTAGCGAAGTGATTCTTAGTTTAAGGATAATCTGAATATACCTGGACCACAGCTGAGATCACTGTTGGTAATTCAAAAAGAGGAATCCTCAAAATATTAAACAAAGACAGAGATGTGAATGCTTTGGTGGCTGTTAAAATGTTTCCTTCATCCAGTGAGATATAGACACCAAAAGTGGCCAGAGACATCTAAAAATAGATACGTAATTTAAAAAAAAATATTTATTGCTTACAACATTATGAATTATAGTCTTAAAAATTAGGAAAGAAAACTTTAATACTTTTTTTCCTTTGCCATTCGGAACTTTAACTGAAGAATATCAAATATAGTACTCATCTACTTTCTTTAATTAAAAAGCGTTTTGAATTATCAACAAGGGAAACATATAGGCCTTCCCTGATCCCTATCACTTCCTGGAGTACTCATTATTTATTAGAGTTGAAGCTCCAGTTGTATATTGTTTGTTTGTTCTTTGATTTTTACTCATTGATTCATCCCCAAGGCAACTTATACTCTATTTTAAATAGCAGGAGATACCTGATGAACACATGATGTGAAAGAAAGAGTATACCTCACTTCATATCAATTCACCTCTGAAGACTCATTCTACAAATTTGAGGTTGTTTCCAAACTACTAGTCTTTCATTTCCTCTTGTGAAA
Source organism: Glaucomys volans (assembly GCA_020662805.1). Classification (NCBI taxonomy): domain Eukaryota; kingdom Metazoa; phylum Chordata; class Mammalia; order Rodentia; family Sciuridae; genus Glaucomys; species Glaucomys volans. The sequence goes on from JAJEJO010005749.1 coordinate 413,501, forward strand.
TGAGAAAAATAATGCAAATTATTGTGAGAATGTAAAAAGGCAACATATATAACTTGGCTGGTACATAGGAAAAGTACTCAGTAAATGTCACTTCCTTTCCCAGTTCCATATAGTGTGCCTTTGATTTCTGCTTAAAAGGGATTAATCATGTAAAATCAAACTTTAAAGCTGTAATGAAACTCTGAAAATAGATTTTCTGTAAGAATTAGAAAGGCATATGTTCAATGTGAGAAATTTAGACAGGAACAAAATGTGTAAAAAATACCAACCAATGAGAGCACATTTTCTTTAAACCTTTTGTTCTCTAATCTATAAAAATTAAGGATTACATTTATTAAAAATTTTAATTTAGACATAAATTTGACTTGAGGTGCTTTAATTCCAGGCAATTTGGAAGCAAACCTACAAAGTTAAATTTAAAAAAAAAATTAAGCAATGATAGTAGTAAAAAATTCATAGGAAGTTTTGTTTGTACCTGGCATTAAATGACATTAATCACTAAAAAAAAGAAAATCAAAATAGGAAATATATACACTCACCAAGAATGGAAAGCAAGTTAACGTCAGCATAGAATATACAGCCAGATATGTAGCTGATTTTTGAAATTCCAATTCCTGATCTCGAATGTTAATAATTTTATTTTTATAGGCAGGTTCCCATGCGTAAAGTTTTAGAATCTGTAAAGAAGTCAGACAATGAATATTTGGCAATCAATATCATAGAAGAAAAAAATGCACGCATATAAAAGCACACTATACATGCACATACAACTGAGGGTAAAAGTAATAAAAGAAAAAAGCAAATTGCTCGTGTTTTTGACTGAGTCAAAATATTTTCTTGAATTATGGGGCCATTGAGTAGGGGCTTGGAGGAGGGGTCACAATCCTTCAGCCTTATCTTTCTTTTACCCACTTGCAACTTATTTTTGAGTCAGACTCCGATGAAATCTCATCTCTAGAAATGAACTCCATAGCAGCTTCTGTCTAACTTAACTCTGTCATGATTACTGCTGGTCCACCTCTTCTTCATAGCCAGCCTCCTCTCCCTAGCTCCCCAATTTCTTCAAGACTGATGTCTTGGAACTTCAAGCCATTCTCTAAAAAGTGATTGATGATTGATGTTTTCTCATTGTAAACTATTTCCTAAGACAGAAACATGGGGAAGCCAGATCACATACTGGCTCACTGTACACATTTTAAAGTGAGAGACCTATGTTCAAATTCCAGTTCTCTTTGAGATGCTTAATTTTATGTGTCTACTTGACTGGGCTATGGTGCCTGGCTGTTTGGTTCAATACTTGACTGGGTATTGTTACGAAGGCATTTTAATATGTGCAATATCCAAATCAGTAAACTTTGAGTAAATTAATTTCCATATTATGGGTGAACCTCAATCAATCAATTAAAGGTCTTAAGGAAAAAGATTGAGGTCACCCAAGGAGGAAGGAATTCTGCATTCACACTATGTACAACCCAATTTTAACTGCCAGTGTATCCTACAGATTCCAGACTCATCAACCCTCACAATTATGAGTCAAATTCTTTATTTTTTGTGACTCTAGGATTTAAAGCCAGAAACTTCACACATAGTAGGGAATCACTCTACCACAAAGTTACATTCCCAGGACCTCATGAGCCAATGTCCTAAATTTGCTTTTCCTCTTTTTCCTCTCTCTCTCTCTCTCTCTCTCTCATATATATATATATATATATATATATATATATATATATATATATATAATGTGTGTGTGTGTGTGTGTGTGTGTATGTGTGTGTGTTTGGGTTTGAGTTCTCATTTTTCCTTTTAGTTCTGTTTTACTGGAGAACCCTGAAACAATCTAATTTTTTTTATAAACTTAGAAATGAAACTGACTGACCAGAGTCTTTGTTGCCTAATTAGTAAATTAGGAATAAGTAATATTTACTCCAGGTTTATAAGAATTACATGAAGAAATGGAAATAAACTGATCGGCACAGCACTTGGCGCATGGAAGATGTTTAGCACATGACAGCTCTTATTAGTATTATCAGAATGAGGCTTTATGGTACCTGTTATCAGACCCCATGGATGCAAATTGCTTACACTTAGACCACACTATTTGACTGACATTTGGACTTTCACTCAAGCTTTTTCCCTGCTGTGGATACTACTTTAAGTCTTGAATTTTGCTCAGATCTTGGAGAAATGTTCTTCTATTTTACGCACACTGTATAGTTCTGCTGATAATACAAATAGCCTTTTGTGAATACCAATTTTACCACCTATAAGCAAGCACTGCTATATTTTTTATTTTCAGATGCAAAGACTACCAATAAATGTACTGAGAGCTGCTTTCAGATCATATCGCTTTACAGTATGTGACCTTATTAAAAATCTGAGTTAAATTTCAGAGATAATTAAAGCTTCTCTTAATTTCTGACAAATAAGTGAACATCACTCCCTCTTCAAGTGATACTCAATCTAACAATCTCTTTCACCTTGGCGATTTACCATTTTGTGTAGGTTCTCCACAGAACAATACAGCAGAGCACTTACTGATTCTAAAGTGAATCTAAGTGTAAATATAAGGGATATGTACTGTGTACATAATAATAGATATTCCAGGGATTCTTCATCAAGATCCAAAGAACAACAAACACAAAGTAACAATAGACAAATGTGATTATATTAAACTAAAAAGCTTCTGTGCAGCAAAGTGAATGATCAAAAGAGTAAAGAGACAACCTACCAAATGTTAGAAAATATTTGAAAACTAAACATCCAATAGTAACTGCTGGGGAGAATGGAAAGAAAGGGAACTCTTGCACACTGCTGGGAATGTAAATTTGTAGAGTTATTATGGAAAACAGTATGGAGTTTCCTGAAGAAATTAAAAATAGGACTACCATATGATACAGCAACTCCATTACTGGGTAAATAGCCAAAGGAAATGAAACCAGTATGTCAAAGAGACATCTGCATCCCCATGTTCATTGCCCCATTAGTCATAATAGCCAACAAATGGAAAAAAACCTGTGTCCAACTACTAATGAATGGCTTTTAAAATGTAGTACATATACACAATAGAATACTACTCAGTCATAAAAAGAATGAAATTCTGTCATTTGTGACAACATGGATGGAACTGGAGATCATTAAGTTAATGAAATAAGTCAGGCACAGAAAAACAAGTAACTTATGATCTCACTCATATGTGGAATCTAAAAAAGTGGATTTAATGGAAGTTGAGAGTAGAATTATGGTTACCAGAGCCTGGGGAGAGTAGGGGTGTGGGGATGGGGAAAGGTTGATCATGGCTACTAAGTTACACTTAGATAGGAACAAGAATTTCTAGTGTGCTATCCCACAGTAGGGTGATGGTAGACAACAATAGTGTACTTTATATTTCAAAAAGCTAGGAGAAAAGATTTTGCATGTCATTACTAAAAATGATCAATATTTGAGGATTGAGATGTATATGTTTTAACTAATTTATGCAGTATATAATATATACATGTATCAAAGCATCAGATGGTACTATATTAAATAAACACATGTAATGTTATGTGCTTTTGTGTCAGCTAAAAAATGAATTGAATTTAAAATTTAAAAAATAGATGTACTACTGAGGGAATCTCACATGTGATTATTAAGGCTAGATAGAAAGTCCATGTTGGCTTTGCAAATTTTGTTCCTTAGAAAATTCTGTACAACATAAGTATAATAGAATTTGAAATTTATGTGTGTATATATATACATATATATTTATATAGATGTAGGTTTATATATACATACATAAATATTTAAGTTCATAATGTTTCACTAATTTTTCTGTGGAGAAAATATTAGTGGCATGGGTAGTGTGGATTGCTCATCCCATTTTTTCCACATAATTCCTTAAAGTAAGTAATATTCTGTGACTTAGAATACTTGTATTTAGTTGTTGAGAAAATGAAAATGCCCACATATTATTTGGCTTTTCATTTTAATGCTATTTTAGCATAATATTTCCTATATACTCTCAATGATTACACATATATCATCACTTTGAGATATTGAGAACAGTACAAACTTTATCAGTTAGGATGTTGCTATATTATGAATAGTCAAATCTAAGATAAATCCTTTTTATTTTACCTTAATTCCATGTAAGACTTCCTTGAGTAGTTTTATCTGTTTATCTTTGTTCTTTCTTTGGTTTTTCTATTTAATGAAAAAAAAATCGTACACAAGAAAAGTTGGTTAAACTTTTGCTGATAAGACCACAGCTATTTTTAAAATACATTCTATTTTCAGTGTTTTATTTAAATTTTAGTTGAGAAAAGCATCTTACCAATACTTGCACAACATTCTTCTATTGATAACATTAGAAGATCATTATAAACAGGTAAACTAAATGCAGCCAATAGTAGAATAAAAACAGAATAAAATAGTAGAAAAATATATGTAAATGTGATTTATTCAGAATTTAATAATGAGGTAAAATCTATATTCTATTAAAATGGAATAAATTGCCAAGAACTCCATCAAAGCAAAAGTTCCAGAAATAAAAGCAAAATTCTCTAGAAGTTTCAGAAGGTTTTTGGGAATTTGAGTACTTACAATGCATATTTGCAAATATTCGCTATTTATTTTTCAAAAATACTATGTACGCTTATTCAAATATCATGTAATTCTTCAAATACATAGGGATTACAATATCTTGTACTTTTTAATGTTTGGGTATTATTTCTTCAGGGTTCCTTCCATTAACATCATCACTTTATATGTAATAACAAGCATTTGTATATCCCATAAAGAACATAGAACACCTGCTTTGTGTAATTTAAAGACATATTTCTATTTAGTATATTTGCACATAATATAGAAATATTTTTGAAGGCTCTAGGAATCTTTATCAAAGTCTTAAAAACGTACTTTTGTTCCTAGTAATTTGCCTTTAAATAACATTACTTAAAAACAGGACAATTGGAAGATGGTAGAAGTGAGCCGTTTAGTGAGTCCCAATCTCTGCACAACACAGAAAGGAGGCAGCAAAGGAAAAGCAGAACTGAGAGGTAGGTGACAAAATAAATGCTCTAAGACTTGACATAGTCTGAGACCTGGTGAGACTGGAAGATAGGTTAGCATAGTAGAAAACAAACTCAGTTCCCTAACCCCAAACCCAACCTGTGGATGAGAAGGGGGAGGGGCAACAGAAAGAGAAGGGAGTGGACATTCTCTCAAGCTCACCAACTTAAAAACTGTTGGAAAGACAAAACTTAAAGTGTGATAGTAACAGAAGGATTCTTAAAACAGAAAGCAGCTTAAAACCAAATTGTGAAATGAAAACTGAGCCCAGGTCCACAGCCACCTTGGGGAGCCCTCAGCTGAATCAGCATGTGTCCTCCACACCCAGACAGCTGCAAATTAAACCAGAGGGAAGTCCCCTGCAGTGGGACCTCTTAAGAATCTGGCCTGAAAGAACTTCTAGCAGGACCACTAGTAGCTGAAAATTGCTGAAACCCCTCCTTTCTCCACTCTCACCACAAATAACAGGAAGGAAGGGGCTGGTGGGAGCCTGTGCTAGGAACTGCACCTTGCCCCAATAAGCTCTGTGCAATGTCAGCTCACTCAACTCAAAGACAACAAAGCAAAGAAGAAACAAAGGAAAGAAGATTTACCAAGCCTCAACAATTTACACTGGGAGAGCACCTTGGGAAGACTGGAGACAATCCCTAGGATCATGGGCAGGCCATAGCAGAGGGAAGCTGCCTGACATAAAGACCCAGTTGGAAATTATCAGTCTATGTAACAGAAATGGGTTGATCCCAGCCTTAACAGATGCTCACACTGAACTGTGACCACACCTGGGCATTGTTTGGATACTTACAGGTCCTTTCATCAGACTTAGTAAACCTGCCTGCCATTCAGTGGCGGCGTGGAAACTAGAGTCCAGGTGAACCATGGGAGAACCTTTATTATAGTAACCCAGAGAGCAGTGTCAGCCAGGGGGATACTTCCGCACCACAGAAAACCCATGGAAAACTGCACAACCATAATTCCTGCACTCACTGAGAGCCACCAGGATCTTACTACTTTGGAAAGTATCCAGTAGAGGGGAGCAGGTATGTGGTGACCCACAGTGAACATAGGGACATGTCAGAGATTGCATTCTGAACTGCTACACACAATAGAAACAGCCAACCCAAAACATTGCACCCTCTCAGCAGTCAGCTGCAGCCCCTGAGCTGACAAGCCATAAGGTACTTTTAGGAGGTTCAGAGAAACTAGGGCATTGGCTCCTGTGTCCCTGCAACTCAGGAGAGATCCACAGCAAGAAGACTGATGGACATCTGCTAAATGTCACAACCCCAGTGAAATTCAAACCAAAAGGCAACAAAAATTTTCTTCACCTTGAAATGGGATACTATAAACAACTCTAATATCAACTTTAATCATATAAATGATTCCTTAACTTGAATAGTATTTGTTAATCCAGTAGCCAACATTGTACCTTCAAACCATTTGAATGTATTTCATCTTATGGTTTAAAGCATTATTTGGAATCAAATCTTCCTATCTTTGTTCTCCTAGCTCTAGTTTATACCTGTTTTTCTTACCCCCTACTCATCCTTTTATGCTATCTGCTCTTACCTCAAATAACATCCATTCATCTATTTCTCCTTTCTACCTTGATATAAATTATCTTTTTATAGTTTTCTCTCTTACTTTCTTTTTGTCTCTCCTTTTAATGCTTCTGTTGTTTTGAAGAGAAGTACTTTTGAAAGTTCATAGTTAAACTGTATATGAGCTAAAAGAAGATGTAAGGAATAAAGTCAGAGAGAAATTATAGGAAGTGTAAGATCACTTCAATAAAGAGATAGAGTTTCTGAAAAAGAACCAAACAGAAATCCTCAAAATGAAGGAATCAATAAACCACATTAAAAAGCGAATGGAAAGCATCACCAATAGATTAGACCACTTTAAAGATAGATCTTCAGACCTCAAAGACAAAGTATATAATATAGAAAATAAAGTTGACCATAGAGAAAGGATGTTAAGAGACCATGAACAGAATATTCAAGAAATCTGGGATAACAATAAAAGGCCAAATTACAGATTAATTGGGATAAATGAAGTCTCTGAAATACAAACTAAATGAATGAGCAATTATTCAATAAAATAATATCATAAAACTTTCCAAACCTTGAGAATGAAATGGAAATTCAAATACCAGAGGCACATAGGACTCCAAATGTACAAAATTACAAGAGACCCACACCAAGACACATTATTATGAAAATGCCTAACATACTGAATAAGGGTAAAATTTTAAAAGCTGCTAGAGAAAAGCTACTGGTCCCATTAAGAGGTAAACCAGAGTTCCATTCATTTCCAAAAAGCTAGGAGGGATTGAAATTATATATTCCAAACTCTGAAAGAAAATGGATGCTAACCAGGAATACTATACCCAACAAAATTAAGCTTCAAAATTGAAGATGAAATAAAAGCTTTCCTTGATAAACAAAAGTTTAAAGAATTCATAACTAGAAAGCCTGTACTACAAACATACTTAATAAAAATTTTATGAAGAAGAAATGAAAAATAAAAATAAAAACCAGCAAAGGAAGGAATTACACTAGAAGAATAGTTAATCTAAGGAGAGCTGAATCCAATTTAAACAGTAGAAATGAATCAAAATAGCAGGAAATAAAAATCATTTGTCTATAATAATATTGAATGTAAATGGTCTAAACTCTTCAATCAAAAGACACAGGTTGACAGATTGGATTAAAAAACAAGACCCAACAATATTTTGTCTATAAGAGACTCACCTCACAGGCAAAGTCATTCACAGATTGATGGTGAAAGGATGGGTAAATAAATACTGTTCACATGAATCTAGTAAACAAGTAGGGGTTACTATTCTCATATCAGATAAAATGGCTTTCATGCACATCTGCCTGCGTTCTCGTGCGTGCACAGGTGTGCTCATGTGCGCGTGCGTGTGCTCGCCTGTGCCGTGCTCATGCACGTGGTGTGTGCAATTTATCATAAAAGACAAATAAGATCACTTCATACTGCTTAAGGGAATCATACATCAACAAGATATTTTGATTAATATTTATACCCCAAACAATGGAGCATCTATGTACAACAAACAAACCTTTTTCAATATTAAGAATCGAATAGATCACAATGCAATACTGGGTGACTTTACAAGGCCTCTCTTCTCACTGGATAGATCATCCAGACAAAAACTAAGTAAAGAGTCTATAGAACTAAAAAATAAAATTAATATTATGGATCTAACAGACATCTATAGATATTTCATCCATCAATGACTGAATTCATTTTCTTCTCAGCAGCACATGGAACACTTTCTAAAACAGACCATATTTTAAGCCAAAAAGAAAATCCTAGCAAATACAAAAAAAAAGAGCTAATACCTTCAATCCTATCAGATCATAATGGAACGAAATTAGAAATCAACAATAAAATAACAAACAGAAACCAGACCAGTGCAATGGTGCATACCAGTCATCCCAGTGGCTCAGGAGACTGAGGCAGGAGGATTGCAAGTTCAAAGACAACCTCAGCAATAGTGAATTACTAAGCAACTCAGTGAGACTCTGTCTTTAAATAAAATATGAAATAGAGCTAGGGATGTGGCTTAGTGGTCAAGTGTCCCTAGGTTCAATCCCCAGTACCCATCTCCCCCCCAAAAAAACACAGAAACCACTATTACACCTGGAGATTAAATAATACACTTTTGGATAGTTGAAGAAATCGGGGAAAAAAAACTTAGAAGTAAAAGAAAATAGGGATACAACATATAAAAATCTCTGGGACAGTACAAAGACAATTCTAAAATGAAAGTTCATAGCACTGAGCTCATACATTGAAAGATTAGAAAGATACTAAATAAATAATCTAACATTACATCTCAAGACCTTAGAAAAAGAAGAACAAGTTCTGGTATTGTGATACCCCCTGCTTCGCTCTTCTTGCTTAGAATTGTTTTAGCTATTCTGGGTCTCTTATTCCTCCAAATGAATTTTATGATTGCTTGCTCTAATTCTATGAGGTTCGTCATTGGGATTTTAATTGGAATTGCATTGAATTTGTATAGCGCTTTTGGTAGTATGGCCATTTTGACTATATTAATTCTGCCTATCCAAGAACATGGGAGATCTGAACACTAATAACCCAATCAATAAATGGGCCAAAGAAATGAACAGACACTTTACAGAGGAAGATCTACAAGCAATCAACAGATTCATGAAAAATGTTCAACATCCCTAGTTCTAAGAGAAATGCAATTCAAAACTACCTTAAGATTTCGTCTTACCCCAATTAGAATGTCTTTTAATAAGAATACAGGCGACAGGTGTTGGCGAGGATGTGGGGAAAAGGGTATACTCATACATTGCTGGTGGGAGTGCAAGTTGGTGCAGCCACTCTGGAAAGCAGTGTGGAGATTCCTTAGAAAACTTGGAATGGATCCACCATTTGACCCAGCTATCCCACTCCTTGGCCTATACCCAAAGGACTTAAAATCAGATTACTACAGTGATGCAGCCACATCAATGTTCATAGCTGCTCAATTCACAATAGCTAGATTGTGGAACCAACCTAGATGCTCTTAATAGATGAATGGCTAAAGAAACTGTGGTATATATACACAATGGAATATTACTCAGCCATAAAGAAGAATAAAATTATGGCATTTGTAGGTAAATGGATGATGTTGGAGACTGTTATGCTAAGTGAGATCAGCCAATCCCCAAAATCCAAAGGCTGAATGGTCTCTCTGATAAACGAATGATGATGCATAATGCGGGGGCGGGGGGTGGCAAGAATGGAGGAAGGATAGATAGCATAAAGGGAAGGGAGGGGTGGGGTCGGGGGTGGGGGGGTAAGAATATTAACAGAATGTGTGACAGACATCATTGCCCTGTGTACATGTATGAATGCACAGATGGGGTGACTCTATTTTGTGTATAACCAGAAAAACAATTGCTGTACTCCATTTGTGTTCAATGAATCAAAAAATTAAATAAAAAGAAAAAAAAAGAAAAGAAAATGAGGGATGAGGAGGGGCCGGGGAAGGAAAGATAATAGAATGAGACAAACTTCTATACCCTATGTATATGTATAAATATGCAAATTGTATGATTCTACTTTGTTTACAACCAGAAAAATGATAGTTGTACTCCATTTGTGTATAATGACCTAAAATTAAAAAAAATAAATAAATTTAAAAAATAAAAATAAAAACAAAAAAAAAGAAGCAATGCAAAATCAATACCTATACACCAATTGCATTTCTATACTCCAATGGTGAATCTTCTGAAAAAAAATAGAAAAACTAATCCATTCATAATAGCCTCAAAAACAAAACAAAACAAAACCCCTGAGAATCAATCTAACAAAAGAGGTGAAGGCCCTCTACAGTGAAAATATAGAAGAGTAAAGAAAGAAATTGAGGAATGTTTTAGAAGATAGAAAGAAAGACCTCTGTCTGGATAGGCAGAATTAATTTTGTCAAAAAGGTCATCGTATCCAAGCCTATACAGATTCAATCAAATTTTGATTCTTATCAAAATTCCAAAGATATTCTTCATTGAAATAGAAAAAGTAGTTCCAGAATTCATTTGGAAAAATAACAGGCCCCTAATATCCAAGCAATCTGTACTAAAAAAGTGAAGTAGGAGGCATTACAATACTAGACTTCAAATTATACCACAGAGCTATAGTAACAAAAACAGCATGGTACCAAATCAGGCATGAAAACCAATGAAATAAAATAGAAGACACAGAGACAAACCCACATAAACAGTTATCTCATACTAGACAAAGGTACCAAAAACATACATTGGAGAAAAGATAGCTATTTTAACAAATGATGCTGGGGAAATTGGAAATTCATATGTAGTAGAATGAAACTGAATGCCTATCTCTCACCCTGCACAAAGCAACTCAAAGTGGATCCAAGACCTAGGAATTAGACCAGAACCCCTGCACCTGCAAGAAGAAAATTTAGGTCTAACCCTCCAATTACATTGGCTCAGGAATTGACTTTTCTTAACAAGACTCCTAAAGCATAAGAAGTAAAATAAAAATCAATAGATGGATGGCATCAAATTAAAAAGCTTTTTCACAGCAAAGAAACAATTAAAAATGTGAGGAGAGAGCTTATAGAATGGGAGAAAATCTTTGCCACCTCTTCCTCAGATAGGGCATTACTATTCAGGATATACAAATCACTTAAAATAATTAACATTAAAAATTCAATCAATGGGAAAAGGAACTATACAGACACTTCTCAAAAGAAGAAATACAAATGGCCAACAAACATATGAAAAGTGTTCACCATCTCTAGCAATTAGAGAAATGCAAATTAAAACTACACTTAGATTTCATCTTGCTCCAGTCAGAATGGCAATTGTAAGAATACAAGTAACAATAAATATTACAAGAATGTGAGGAAAAGGGTATTCTCAAGCATTATTTGTGGGACTGCAAATTTCTCCAACCATTCTGGAAAACAGTATGGAGATGCCTCAAAAAACTGGGAATGGAACTACCATATGACCCAGCTATTCCACTTCTTGGTATATATTCCAAAAAGTTAAAATCAGCATGCAGCCACATCAGTGTCTATAGCAGCACAATTCCCAAAAGTCAAGCCACAGAACCAACCTAGGTGCCCTTTAACAGATGAATGGATAAAGAAAATGTGTTATATATGCACGATGAAGTATTACTTATCCATAAAGAACAATGAATTGATGACATTTGCCAGTAAATGGATGGAACTGGAGACTATCATGCTAAGTGAAATAAGCCAGTTCCACAAAGTCAAAGGTTGAATGTTTTCTCTGATATGCAGAAGCTAATTCAAAATAAGGGGGGGTGTGAAAAAAGAAAAAAGAATCAATGGAGTAGACAAAGGGGAATGAAAGGAAAGGAAGAAGAATGGAGGGATGAATAGGGAAAGCCAGGGGAATGAATTTGACCTGTACATATATGAATATACTACAGAGAATCTAACATCCTGCACATCCACAAGTCACTAATTAAAAAATAAAGTAAGAGTAAATAACAGAAAGATCAGTAGAGCAAAGGGAAGGAAAGAGGGGAGGAAGAAGAGGAGGGAAAGGGGAAGTATTGGGGATTAAATTAGAGCAAATTATATTTCTTACTTTCATAATTATGTCAAAACAAATCTTATAGTCATGCATAACTGAAAAAAACCAATAAAAATTTTTTAAAAACTAATTTGAATTTTTTTAAAAACATAATTAAAATGCATTCATTATTTTTATGAGTAAACTTACTATTATAAACATTGCTTAATACTTCTCCATAATATATCTTATTTTCTGCTTTTCATTTTTATAATTAGTCATCTTTCACTTGAAAATTTTAGAAAAACTGAAAAATTCACATTTCCATCATTTAAATTCATTAAACAAGTAAAAATTTCCCTCACCCATATATCTAATTGTACTCTATAGGTAATAAGAGGCTGCTCCTTTTTCTCTAGATTATTTCTATGGTTAATCAAATAAATATGTAGTTATACATCTTCATTTACTTATTTCTATCACACACCTGCATGAGTCCATTCATGTTGTAAAGAGTGGATTAGCACTATATATAGATACATGTATGTATATGTATCTAATAGTCCCCCACTTTGTATCTATGGTTTCTCTTTAGGTGATTTTGATTACCAATGGTCAACAGAGGTCTGCATATATTAAATGGAAAATTCCAGAATGAAATAATTCATAAGTCAAACTCAGAGCAGCATAACAAAAAAATTTGTTCTCATCCATTCTGTCTTATTGGGACGTGAATCCTTGCTTTGTCCGGTATATCCATGCTCTGTACACTACATGCCTGTTAGTCATTTAGTAATCTTCTCATTATATGATTGACTGTCAAACACAAGCAGTGTTCATGTTCAAGTAACCTTAGTTTACTTAATAATGGACCCTAGTAGTTATGCTGGCGATATAGTATGTCATTATAATTGTTTTATTTATCGGTGCTGTTAATCTCTTAATGTGTTTAACTTAAAAATTAAACTTTATCTAATGTATGTACTGTATTGGAAATAACAATATACATAGGGTTTTGTTCTATCCAAGGTCTCAGACATCCACTGGGCTCTTAGAATATATTCATGCCAAATAATGGAGTGCTACTGTATACACACACATGTGCACACAAATATATTTCTTGCATTTGCTTTCTCCTCTAATGTATGATCCACACATTTCCATGTTGGTTCACAGATATTATTAATCTTTGATCCATTTAAATTAATAAAATGCATATTCATAAGCTATACATCTGCCTCTGTGAATGTTAATCTAATGCATGAAATCATCTCTCTCTCATTGCTGTGTGATTTCCTTCAGATTAGTGAACGATGCTGTTTCTCCATTCCTGTAGTACAGCATAGTGCACATTGTCTGACAACTGGTGGGTTGTCAAAACGTATATCAAAAGAAGATGAAAGATGAACTGAATGTAAAGAGTGTCCAAATTAATTCTGTGAATAATTCACTGCCCATTCACTCCTTGCTCATTCTAGCACACAGGCCTTTTCCACTCCTCAGACAACCAAGCTTACCTACCTCCAGCCTTTGCGCTTACTGTCCTCTTTGCTTGGTTTATCTTTTTCTGAAACAGTCACAGGGACCACTCCTTTACCCTGTTGACATACCATTTCTTTCCTGAGGAATTTCCTGCTTCTGCATGTACAGTGGCCTCTTTGCTCCTTTATCATTTTTTTTTTACTAACTTTTCTGCATATACATCTTGCTATGGATCTATTTAATACCCACATCAAGGGTATTAAATGTCTCCCCCAGAAGCCTCGTGAGGGCTGCAACTTGTCAGTTTCTCTCACTACTGTCCTTCCTGTGCCTACAGTGGTGACTGGCCCCCAAAGATGCCTCATCCATATAGATTGAATGAACTAGTGAATGATAAATCTGGATGGTTTCCATGTATTACCTCTATTTTTCATATTTATGGAATTAGCCAGATGACAATTGTCAATTTAAGTGAGAAAATTCAGCTTCTGTTCAGCTCACTTAACATGAGGCAGTGATTTTCTTACCTTCAGCTTTTTCACTCTAATGGCGACTAAAACATTTATTGGTATAACAAGCAAAAGGACTGCCACTCCTGCTAACACTGCTGGACCTAGTTCTTGCCAAAGAAGAAAGATGGCCATCAGGATTTGGAAAGGGGCTGACCACAGGATACTGAGGTTTGCTGTCAAGTCCATGAGCTGCTGGGCATCTGCTGACATCAAGTTAATAATTTCCCCAGAGGAAAACTTTTTGTGAGAAACATTTGATAGAAGTAGAGCCTATAAAAAAGAGAAACAGACCATTTTAGAATTCTTTAAGTTTTGGGACATCTTGTTATCAAACAATAACTTTTATATCAGTTGTTAATCTATTTAAGAAAACATAAGGTTATATACCATGGCTTTTAGGTGAGGAATTACAAGTATTAATCAAAATCTATAGTTTTGGAATCCACTGTATAATGGTGGAGGGTAACATTTGGTTCACAAGCAAATAAGGAGTGTCTATAACTATTTTTTTAAATTACAAAATTGAAAAAGAAATCTGTTCTGAATATGTTGAGTCTCTCTTCCACTGATGGCACTTCCATAAAGCTGAATGTAACTGATAAAAAATACACACATGAATCAATGAACATCTAGTGAAAAGCAGTGGGAGGTACTGTTATTGGAGTTGTGGAAAACTAAAAAGTGCATAGTCCCCATTATTAAGATGACAACAATCTAATTATGGAACTGGATTCACACATATATATCCACATAGGCCAATTCTAAGTGCAAAAGCAGCTGGAAAGGTCATGAAAGTGAAGAGAGAGAAAATTGCTAGAAAGATTTCATGGAGCACATAGATATACATTTTTTCTTCCAAGGCACAATTCTCACTTTTCACCTGTGTATGCTATTTAATATTTGTATATCAAATTCAGTATTCCCAAGCATAATTATCAGCAACTTTTTAAGGATTCTAGCAGAAATGCATTTATTTAATTCCCACTCACTTAAAATTTCCAATGAAATATGTAAATATCTAAAAGTAGTGGAAGATTTATATTTGCACTGGAAACCAGGCAGAGGTCCATTCACATACCAAACATTTTATGGAATTTCCACTACATTGATTTAGAGACAGGACCAAGAGTTGAGGCTACCAAGAATAAATGGGGCACAGGAAGCACAGAAAATGCATTCATTCAGTAAGTTAATAATACAAAGGGAAAGCCCACCTGGGAATAGGCAGGACCCACAGTGGAACTTATCCAACATTGCCTATCTTCAAGCAGAGGAACTAAATGCAAGGAGGGATTAGGTAGGGACCAGAGGGACTGTCCAGCCCTGGGACTTTCACAAGACTCCAGCATCCCCCAGCCATGAGATTCTATGACTAATGAATGCAGTTATCAATCCATGTTCATATTCCTGGACTGCAAACTGGAGACATTTTTGCTACTGACAAATAAAGTGGACAGTTGTATTGAAGATAAAACAGAATGACTATTGCCACATGAGAAGAGGAATAGGGAAATCATTACTTACCCGTTAAACTTCCAGTCATATCTCTTCCAAATACTGCTTTTTAACCTCCCCCAAATAAGTTACTGATTAATGTGGACAAGTAAAACAGTGGAAATCCAAGCACACTACTCATTTTAATGAGAATAATAATATGAAGATCAATCCATATTGATCTCAAATAGAATTCTCTCTCAATTTGCAATTATGAACAAATATAGGATCTTTTCTCCTTTCTAAAATATTTATTTAGTGTTTATTAAAAGTTGTGTAGTTCAAAATAAGTGAATTATCCAAGAAACCAAGTAAATGTCCTTCTATAGGGAAAAGATATTATGAAAAACATAAGAAAATAGTTGACTTTCTCCTTATTATCATTGTGGGAAAAAAGTAGGATACCCAGCAAAAATGAATATGAACATGAAATTTTTTTCATATCTGAAGTACAGCTATCAAATTTTTAAAAAACATAATGGAAGCATCCAATATCCAAATGGATAATACATTAAAATGGAATTTGTAAAATAGTAGAGAATTTCAAAAATTTTCCCCAGAAATTAGAGAAAACATACTTCCAAAAATTGGAATAATGAAATATTTAAGAAATGGAGAAGAGATTCAGATAATCACACAGATATGAAGTACAAATACTTACAGAGGTGTATATTTATCTTTATATTTCCTTAATATTTAGAATAATGAAGACTACAATCTCTACAGCAGAATGTCTAGGTTCCAAGCCTCACTCCTCTGTCTTAATAATTTCACTATGCACAAGTTGCCCAATTGTTCTGAATTTAAAGTTCCTTATATTATTTACTTAGGCATTAGATGTACAACTGAATATATATCTATGCAAAAATATGCCTAAATCAAAACAAAAGACATTTATTTTACAAGTAAAGAAAGAGGAGAAACTATTAAAAAGAAAAACAGAACATGTATTCTCTAAGGTCAAGTAAGACCTCAAACTAAAAGCATTCAGGAAGAACTAGCCATAATAATTAGAAAATTCACCTCCTCTTATCTTGGTGGAATTTGTGAATTCTAAGGATAAAAGGAATCATCAAAACAAAGCAGGTCACTTTAAATGGCATGTGTGGAAGTATGGATTGGCAGCAGTGCTCTGTTGTAACTAGTGTCAGAAGACAGTGCTACCGTGGTTACCAAGGATGTATGAAGAAAGTATGTTGATATCTTTTCATTGGAAATATAAATTGCTCCAGACCTTTTGAAAAATACTTGGAACCCTCATTAAAATTATGTCCATCTATCTTTAAATCCCAAAATTCCACTCCAAATACAATAACACAGATATTCTTTTATGGAAAAGATTTTTGGTTTGGGGGGTAATTTTTCTCATAGTGGTTGAAAATATTATGGTTATTCATATATGGGTAATACTGGATAACCATTAAAAGGTATGGTTAGACTTATATTGGTAAGATGTCCAATTTTTTTACACAAAAGGAACATTTTAAAAGGGTGTTTACAACATCATCCAAACTTTAGAAAACAAAGAAATCCAAAAAAACAAAAAAGGAAACAAATTATATTTACTTTGGGTGAAGATTATAAACCAAGGGAAAGAATGAAAATGGAATGGGGGAAAACAATATTTGGGAACAAGTATAGCACACATGAAGTAGTTTCACCTGTGCATTTATTTAAACATAAGTTTGTATGTAAAAATAAATATATTTAAAATAAAGTAAATATTAAATTTAAAAATGAATCACAAAGAAATTGCATTGATGGTATATTTTTTCAATACTTTTGCTCATGAAATATTACTAAGTAAATCAGATATTACTAAGTAAATAAGATTATAAAAATATTGAAAAAATATATCAGTGATTATTTTTGGAATGAGAATTATGGATACTTGCTATTTTTTCTTTTGTATTTTATGTACTTTCTTCAATGAAGAAAATAATCTTTAAAAATTAATTGCTGAATAGTGTTCCACTGCATGTCATATTTTACATTTTCTTTATCACTTATGTCTTGCATGACATTTAGTTTGTTTCTACATATTGGTTATTGTGAATAGTGGTCTAATGAATACAGAGATGTAGATATCTCTTTGAGATCCTGACTTCAATTCTTTAGATAAATATTCAGTAGGACTCAGATTACTGAGTCATGTGGGAGCTCCTTTTTAAACCTTTTGACAAACCTCCATATTATTTTCCATAGTGGCTACATGTACCATTTTGCATTCCCACAACAGTGTACCAGGGTTCTATTTTCTTCACATTTTTGCCAGAACTTGTCTGTTTTTGGTTTTTTGATTTTTTTGGTAGTAGTCCTTTTGGCAGGTATGAAAGAAGGTGTTGACATGGTTTTGATTTGTATTTTCTCATGACAGTGAAGATTAACATTTTAAAAAGTCTTTTGGGCACTATGTGTCTTCTTAATAAAGAAGGACATAAATGACAACAGATGAATCTTGAGGGCATTATGCTAAATAAAACAGTATTACCCTATGTATGTAAGATTATATGAATCAGGTGAATCTACATTGTGAAAAAAAGGGATATTCCCTGCTGTATAATTGTATCAAAATGGGTTCTACTGTAAAAAAAAAATTTAAAAAGACCCCCCCCCCCGCAAAAAAAAGACATCAGGGTGAACTTTAACAATAACAATAACCCCCCTAGTCACTTAGGTTTTGCCAAGCACTCATCTACATCAGGCCTTGGCAAACTTTTTCTGCAAAGGACCAGATAGTAAATATTTTCAGTGCTGTGGGCCATATGGTCTCTATGACAAGTATTCAACTTTTCTGTTGTAGTGAGAAAGCAGTTACATATAATACATAAAAAATAGAGAAAGATAAGTTTTGATTCCCCTTAAATGCTAGCTGTATCTAAAAGGGTCAAATTCATAAAATCAAAGACTGGCATGGTGTTTACCAGGGGCAGAAGGGAGGAAAAACTGGGGAATACTTAACAAAGTTTCAGTTTAGTAAGAGGGATAAGTTCTAATATAATGTAATATAATATAATACATAATATATAATATTATATAGATAGCAATGTAATGTATAGGCAAAAATGATGTATTTTATACTTAAAATATGTCAAGATGATAGCATTCGTATTAAATGCTCTGACAAAATTAAATTAAATAATTGTTTTCAGCATATTAAAGAAAAGACTAAAGGGCACCATATAATTTAATGTTGTTGGTAAGGCATTTCTAACATTAGGAGAAATGATTTTTCTTCCAAGATCTTTTATTCTGACAAATAAACCTTCACATTTCTGTAAGGGACAAAATTCACAGGCCATGAAGGACAATTCAGTTACCATTTATTACTAAATTATACAATCAAAACTGCCTTTGTGTTATAGGAAACAATTTGAAAGAATACTGCACTATGCACCACAATTACAGTAGATGGTGCAACATTTCAAGAATTGTCTGGTAGAATTTAATCTAATGAAAGAGAGAGAGAGTGTGACTGAGATAAAAAAAAAGACCTCGTCTTTAAAATCTAAAATTATGTGGAAAGCCAGGGCATTTATAAATATCCTTAATGTCAAAATTGAAATTAGCCAACCTTTATTTTTATCATAATTAGTTTTTTTCTAAGAAACTTCTTTATGTGTAAAAACTCTCCACGTTTTAGATTTTTAATCCATAAACACACACAAGCACAACTGTGTAGCTCATTTCTTCTCAAAACTTAATTTATCCCATCTATTACTACAATAGAAGAAGATACAGATGTACCAGATAGAGTTTCAAGCTTTCCCAACCCCTCCTAACTGACTGGAAATATCTTCATTATCAAAGAGTTCAATTCACTAATATTTCATTTTATCCATTTATGATAAAATCTCTTTTGCACTTTCACCTTCTCCCTTTACTGTTTCTTTTATACTCATTGCCAAGGTCCTTCTTCAAATCTTTAAATATTGCAATAGCTTTATGGTTTTTCTTTTCTACCTTATCTGTTTTTAATCCTTTCGTCTTGAGTATCCCCCTGTGGTTCAACTGCATCCTAAGTTCCTGTGTAAAGCAAATACATTTTCACAATGTAGTCTTCAAGGTTCTTTAAAAAAATTTTTTTAAAGCAATCCCTTCTTTCTGTCATTATCTCTCCCCATCATCCTAAACAAGAAACATGTCTACCCAAATGAAGCTAGTTATCATTTTCTGAGCAAGTCTTTTATTTGATTCTATCCTATTTCCTTGTTATTGCTACATCAGAGACTTTGCCTCATGCTATTCATCCTGCAGACCTATGTTTGCATATTGACCATGAAACTTTTTCTGACTTTGCTAGCTGGAAGCAAAGCAGGAAGGGTGCTAAAAATTCCTATCCCCATGATCCTCGAATGCAAGCATGATACACGGCATGCTTAAAAGTGTAACCTTAATATTTACAGGAATTTGTTCTTCAGTTCCTTTATATGCCAAAAACTGTACCAGGATTCTCATGACTCAAAGTGCAGAATTTGGATTGTGGCTCTCCTCCTTTTGACCACCCTTAAGTAAATATCTCTACTTTATGGAATACAACTACTTTTTATCAGTATTCTTTGTATTTTATAATTTCTATTAATAAAATAAAATAAAAACTTTAAGCTACACGTGGAGACATTCTAGACATTGCACTTTCCAAAATGGTAGCCACTAACCAGGTATGATTAGTAAATTTAAAGTTAAATTAATTAAAATTAAATATTCACTTCCTTAGTCATTTTTCAAAGCCTCAACAGCAACATGTGACTAGTGGCTGCCATTCTGCACAGTGTAAATGTAAAACAATTTTAAAAACCACAGAAATTTATATTGCATGGTGCTTAATGGAGGAATGCACCCAGACTGCTCACGCTACGCCCAGAACTAATTGATGATGCTTTTGAGTCATTTCTGATTTCTGAATCTTCATGAATTCTCACGGAACCTGCACCTATAAACAAAAGAGTAATACTTGAGTTTAGAGGCCCATAGACTCTTAAAGTGACCAATGTAAGGAGACCCAGGTTCTTCACTGAAAATCTAAAAATGATGTTCCCTGAACTTTGTTTCAAACAAACAGTAGTTATGTGAATGACACAGAACAAGTGAGCCCTGCTAACTCTGCTTCTTGCCGAGCAAAGGATCTGAGACCAACTTTACTCAACTCTAGTAACAAGACCCTGATGAAGTAGGTCCAGTTTCAGGTTAATATGGGTCATCTGGGGTTTACTAGTACAGTCACTTGAAGATATCTAAATATGATATAAATCAGAATCCTAAAACCTGTAAAGAAAGGAAATTATTCCAATTAACCCCAAGGAGATAGACTTGTGTTTCCTACCATACTTTAGTCACCACAGCAGAATCTACTGAAGAGGCATGGTGCACTCTTCCCATCCTTCAGGCCCTTTGTTGTTTAACAATCTCTAAGGAGCCATAGGTATTTCCCTTGGAATCACTGTTCCCATGAAGTCTTTGTCCTTGAAATGGACTCAGCCAGGACACTTGATTTCTCTTTTTATTTTGAACACCTTGCTTTAATTTTTACTGCACCCTCCTTTAATTAAAGACTATTTTTTAGAGAAATTTTAGGTTCACAGCAAAACTGAGAGGAAGGTAGTTCCGTGTAACCTCTCTCCCCACACAAGCAAGGCCTCCCTCATTATCAACATTTCTGGAGTAGGCCATTAGGTATGACTGATGAACACACATTGATACAGCATTATCACCTAAAGCCCATAGTTTACATTAGGTTTCACTCTTATGTTGTACATGCTGTGGGCTAGGACAAATATGTGACATAGTCACCATTAAAGTGTCATAAAGAGTAGCTTTGTTGCCCTAAAACTGTTCTGAGCTCTGCCTTTTATGCTTATAAATCCACCCTCTTCTGCTTCTGCTCCTTCATGGCAGTTGATTCTTTTGTGCTTGTAAATCTACTCACAACCCATGCCCAAACACTAAGACTTTAGTCAATGAATAAAATCCTGTTCCATAGAGACTGTACATCAAGAGACAAGTGGCAGCATTTAAATGGTTCCCAAGATTCATTTGTATCTCTCCTGCATGTTTGCTTTTATAAAAATTTGTTCTAATTCAGTTTTATACATGACCATACAATGCATTTTAACACATTGTACACAAATGGAACATAACTTCTCATTCCTCTGGCTGTACATGGTGCAGAGTCACTATCCTGGATGTTTGGATTCCTCAGCATATACTGCCTCTGGAATTATGATGCAACAATCTCTCTAACCCCAGTTTTGGCTGAGCTACATAGCTCTGCTACAAGTTCATTTAATATTTATCAATTCATTGAGTCCTGGGTTATTCTAAGATCTCTAAAACCACTCCATTTTCCCATTTTGACCCAACAGGATGAAATAGCTTATAATGCCTCTTGCCCAGCTTAGTGCAAATTATAATACTTCCTACTGCTTACACAAGTTATATAGGTTGCTGAAAGACTCTTTCAAGACTTTGTGAAAATTTCCTTAACTGTATACAACCCTTGTAGATTTTCTGCTTATTTGATCTATTTAGTTCCACATATTACGTATGCTAATGTTTCTCTCCAATTTCTTAAAGGCTCATTTGTTCATCCATTCATTCATTTACTAAGTCATCCAGCATTTATAAAAATACATGAAAGTCATATCTTAGATGATGAGGATGCAACAGGGAAATGCATTTCTATTCCAGATCTTGAAGAGCCCACAATTTACAGGGAGAGCACAAATTAAGAACAAAACATAAATGTTGATTGAATAACTGGTTGATAACTTAGGGGAGGGAGGAAATTCTTTCATTGTTTAAAATTATGATATAAATAAAAGGCTCTGTATAGAAAAGAGGTGGTATTTAAAACTATAGTTTCTACAAAGGACAAATTAAACTTTATGACTATTCCGGGAATAAGTATCATCCAGATGTGAGGGATGGAACTTAGGATCAAAGAGAAGGAAACAATTATTACACAAAGCAGGATGGATTTGTTGTATGAAAAAATAAAGTGAGCAGTGGAGTCAGACAACAGTACTGTGTAGATGGAGAATGATAGTGAAAAGAAGAAATTTTATCAATGTACAGATACACAATATGGAAAACATTCAATTCCATTTGCTTTGGGAGGAGGAGTTAAGTGACATAATAGCAGACGAAGAAACCATTTAATTTCACAGTGGAGGGCTGTCTGGAAGTTGTAGGGACAATAGGGAGAGGAAGGGAACCCCCTATGGAAATTAATGCAACCAAATTGATGAGTTAGTGCTGTATTGAAGTAAAACAAATATATATGCAAAGGACACCTTAAGCACTTTTTAATATATTCCACCATCTTCCCAGGTTCTTTATTTTAAGAGAGCAGTCCACTTAGAAATTGGGAAATGCTTGAGTTTTTTTTTACCTTTTTGTAGATCAGTCCAGTTACAGCTGTTTTTATTTTTGCCGAGGTGAGCAAGCTAAAACGTTGATACTGCTGAAGAATCAGGGTTTGGGCAAAGGCTACAGCAAAAAGTGCCACTGCATAACCGTAGCCAGTCCAGCCAGAATCTGAGCTGTGTTCACAGAAAATGATCATTTGCCTGAATGTCAAACAAATTGAGAAAAGGAAAGAAATGTCAAATACCTGAAGTAGTTAAATGCTTGTGAGTTAAGGATTGTTAAAATCACACTCATACACACACATGCACACACACACACACACACACACACACACGTTTTTCTCTACTTGCTCAATTTGTTGTCCTTCTCTTTCTTTGTTTTCAAACTCATACATTAGATGACAAAGTAAATAAAATCAGCAATTACTATCACAGGCTTGTGGGTAAGAGGTTATTTTCTGGTTCTCATATGGTAATGTCATCAAATAATTAACTCTTCTGGTCTAATTTCATCAGAAATGTTGAGACAGAGACATTTTAAAAAAACTTTTTTTTTTTTTTCAAAATGATGCATTTTGCCAAATGTAGGGAAACATGAAAATCAGAACTCAAAAGGGGTCTTTTAGGATCAAGCACAGATACCTTATTTATTTGTTTATTTATTTTTGGTAATGGGGATTGAACCAAAAGACACTTTACCACTGAGCAACATCCCTGTTTCTTTTTATTTTGAGTCAGGGCCCCAAACTTGTGATTCTCCTGCCTCAGCCTCCTGATCTGCCAGAATTATGGGAATGCACCACCACATCCAGTCATGGACACTTTTATTAAAAGTTGATTTATGTCTCACCTGTTATTATTACTTTTATCCATATCCAGTTTCTCTCTTCTCTACATTTTCTCACTTCCTTGAGTTTGGTTGTCACCAAAACTTAGTCATGATCATTAGGGCCAACGAGATGGTGAGACTGTGGGGATGGTTCTATTCATACCTATCTTGGCTGGTTTTTGTCCTTCAGTTATAAACATTCATTAAAATTCAGAGTGCCTTATGCATTTTAATAGCATTTTACAGGTGCTCTTACCCTGTTTTAAATTGCATCTACATGACTGAAGATAATTTTAGAAGACTACATATACTCTGCACAATTTTAAACACAACTTGGGCATATACATGAGATAGTAGAAATTAGTACATCATTTATTTTGCAGACCCACAGTTCTTGATTTATTTAAGTGGTTCCTTCTAATCTGTAGGTAAAATGCATAAGATGAGAAGTTTTATAAATGTATTTTTTTCATTGGAAACTCTGGTGATACAAAAATGGTCCTTATCATTGTCAATAGCTATTTTGAGTGAATCTGTAAGTTATTATAACCAGAAGAAAACCCTATGTAATATTTGTATATGTATATCCAAATATTCTTCAAAGATACTAAATTTAAAAACTCATATATATTCTTTATATAGCTTAAAAATTAAAGGTAAATAAAAATAAATTTCTAAACTTTGATATCTTCTATTGACAGTTTGAATTACTAATGGGTGTGTTTTTAAAATTGTTTATAAACCAAATACTTCAAATATTAACTTGATTAAAGTCAGATTTTAGAATAATATATGTATATATACATATATATGTGTCTCTAAAACTAACATTAAAACTTCCAGTTATTGAAAATTATTTGGAGCATTATATATTCTCAGTCACATTATTAAATTATTCCACCTCCCAGAGGGACATAATAATAATGGGAGTTTCTGTATTTCTTATTGATCTCTGTTGGATGCCATCTACTGGGACAGTAAATTATTTTTGCAATGGCAATTTAATGAAATGCCTTTTGGGTCTCTGAATAAGATTTACTGAAAGAAGTGTTTTATTCTCCCTATTATGGACATAGCTATCATAACCTTTGGACTTTTTCATAAAAATAAAACAACTAAGTGTTTATCACTAGGTACCACACTGGTTCTACACATTAATTATGAAATATTAAAAATAATCTGTGCTCCAGTCAGGCACAGTGGCACACACCTGTAATCCCAGAGGCTTGGGAGGCTGAGGCAGGAGGATTGTGAGTTCAAAACCAGCCTCAGCAAAAGCGAGGCATTAAACAACTCAGTGAGACATTGTTTCTAAATAAAATACAAAATAGAGCTGAGGATGTGGCTGAGTGGTTGAGTGCCCCTGAGTTCAATTCCTGGTACCCAAAATCATCATCATCATTATCATCATCATCATCATGTGTTCCAGATATGGTAAAGACCATAAAACTATTTATGATATCAGATATGAACATTCATTTTTTGTTTGATCAATGTTAGAATAAATTCCATAAGGAGGGATAAAGAACAAGCCCAAAAATCAATACAAAAAACCATCTCTTGTACTAGCAAATTAACAAAAGCATTATTCTATATGCTTGACCACATGTGCACCATAATCATATGACAGTGTACCTTCATCTTTAACAACACTCCTCTCCACAACTTTTCCTTATCAACATAAAAAAGTATGTATTTCAAAACTACCTTATAAATTCAACTCTGCCAAGTCTAAATCATGTTCATGCAAACTCATAAAATACTTTCTGGTCACTGAGTTGTTCCTCAATGTAGAAATTTTAAGGTTATTAAGTTACTGTAGAATAAGGATCTCTGGGAAAGGTATAACTTTGCTGATGCCATTTATTCAGTATGCTATTCAGGAAATGTGTTGGGGTTCTATGTGCCAGGCCTTTTGGCAGGAGCTGAGCAATGAAAAACACCTGGAGGAGCTTGTTGCCTAGGCAGGGAGAAAGGCTGACTCATCTCAATGCAATATTAAAGTTTCTGTTTTGCAAGTATGGTGAAACCAGGATGTTGGAAGACTGTGTCACAAAATTAGTCAGAACCTTTTCTATCTCACAGGCCTTCTTTGGTAGCACAAATTTTGGGAGCATACAGAGACATTGAGTTGCTATAAAACATTGTTATTTTAGGAGAGACTGGGGCCACAGCGAGATTCTCTAAAGACTTTCTTGGGCAGTAGTCATTAGCAAATAGGAAGAAAGAGATGAATATCTGGCCATTCGCAGTCATCGTAGCCCAGGTGTCTAAGGGAGACAGCTATCTGGGACATTCCAGCACCAGCAAAGATGGAGAAGAACCAAGGTCACCCAGCCAACACCCAGAACCAAGACACCAGACATAGCATCTCCATTTGAGCTACTGCAGCTATTTCCAGAAGTTCAAGACACTGAGCTGTGGCCTCAGTCATTGTGGAGTAAAACAATATCTGTCTGAAGTTCTGACCCTCCAAAATGTGAGATTAATTAAAACTTCTGTGTTATGCCATTAAGTTTTGACACGGCTAATTTTGCTATGTAGGATAGGAGAGGAAGAAGATGTTGCTCAATGCCTGATAAGCAGCTTTCTCTTCATACACAAGGTAACTGCAGGGTAACTCCTAGGATATACTGAAGTGAGGGGCAGAGACAGTAGAAAGGAGACATCTGTTATCTTGTCTGGGGGTGAGTGGTTTAATCCATTTGGCTTTTGTTTGTAAAGACAGGGAAACCAATCAGAGAATTTGGTGGGGAGATAATAGGAGCAGCTTTCTGACAGTAATGAACATTTTCTTGTCTTGGGCTTCCTGATGCTATTCCTTCTTTTACTTTTTTATTTCCTCATTTTTTTATTGGTGAGTTACAGTTGTGTCTATTGATGGGATTCACTTTTACATATTCTTGCATGCACACAATATTGACACCATTCTTTCTTGATTCTCCACTTTCTGCACTAGCCACTCTTTCTCAATATCCTTTGATTGATTTCCCCATCCTTACCAACTCCACACATTGGAATAGCTGATGGCTTTGTCTGTGGACATCTTCTCTTCACTTATGCCAGCATGACCTTATCCAGAACAATGGGTGGACCCACCCAGTCTAATTCAGAAAATCCCAGTTTATCACTCCTGCCTACACCTTTCCCAACTCCAGACTTATATAGACAGCTGCTTACTCAACCTTTTAATCTAAATTGCTGTGTCAGGAATACCCAAGACCATTCAATGATTCATTAGGAGAACTTACAAGACTTGGCATACAGTCATACACACAGCTGATTTATTATGGTGAGAGAATACAAAGCAAAATCAGCAATGAGAAAAATGTTCACGAGTTGAAGTCCAGGGAAAACAGGCACAAGCTTCCAAAATTCCTTTCTCTCTTCCAGGATAGTCACAAAGAACACATTTAATTCCCCCAGCAACTAGTGACTGATGCAAAATGTTTTTTACCAGACATATTTGTTGGAAAATCAGTATCCAGGATTATTAATTGATGTTTGGTCCAATATTCTCCTTTTTTCTTAACCCACATCAAAATTCTAGACTCCTAGAAGGACAGCAAGCTTTCGGCACAATTGATTCTATCAACAGTTTAAATATAATTGAAGCACTCTTTCAGTTAAGGTAGTGTGAATCCTCTTGAATTCCCAGCTCCAGATGGCTGCCATAGAGCTTGCCCATGGACAGGCTTCTTGGAGTCCACAGTCACACCTGCTATGTCAATTCTTTCTTGTACAATGGTTAATAGATATTTCAAATTTAAAAAGTCCAAAAGCAAGCCTGATTCCCCATTCTAGTCTTTCCTGAGTTTTCATAATACACAGTGACTCCGTACCTTCTGACTTAAGTTAAAAAAACAAAAAACAACTTTAAAGGCATTCTTGGCACCTCTCCTTCTCCCTCAACCTACATTCCAACCACCAGTATGTCCTCTTTTGATTTCACCTCTAAACCAGAGCCAGACTCTGACCACTTTTTAGCACCTTCATCACTATAACCTAGTTGAAGTCATCGCTCACTTTGCTGCATTATCTCAACAGACACTTAACTGGTGTTCCTTTTGATGTTCTTCCTTCCTTGATTCTCCACACAGTGGCCAGAGTGATCAAGAAAAAACTTGATTCTAATCCTATTCTCCTCTTGAAATCTTTCAAAGGCCTCTCTTCTAACTCTCCCCATCATCTTTCCACAAGGCCCTTCAAAATCTCCTGATTCACCTCTGAGCCTTTCTAACCTTAATCTTACACTTTTCCTCCCAGACCTTCTGTTCCAGAGTCACTTTCCATCTTGGAGGCCCTCAAAGATAAAAACGATGTCCTTGGCTCTTACCGTTTCCTTTCACATAACCTCTAATTCAACAGAGATTGTCTTGGCTGACTTTCTAACTTCCTTCAGAACTTTGCTCAAATGTCACCTTATCACCAATGTCATCACCAATCACCTTATAAATCTAATAGAAATTTACAGTCCCTCATCTGACTTCACTTTTTTACTTACTTAAGCACTGATTATTTCTTAATATTGTATATATTTATTAATTCATTTATTTCTAAGCTCTCCTAAGTAGGGATTTTGTTTTGATTTTTGCTCTATCCCAATAGTCTACCAAGAACAGTGTTTGGCATATATTAAGTGCTCAATAAATATTGGATAATTATGCTCCTGGAAATTATCTGAAATTCAGATAACTCATGATTGATTATATTTTCATGAATTAAAAGATTAAGTTTTTTAAAAAACTTTAATAACTTCAAAAAACTAAGCATTTTCAATGCTAAAATAAAATCACAGGTTAGTAAGAAATGCTTCCTGTGTTTCCTTCAAATGACAGAAGTAAGGTAATGGCTCTTTCAAAAAGTTGGTGCATAGTCAAGGCTTCAAGTTCATTGCTTTTAATTCCTTGTAGGCAGATGTTTTAGAAATGCTTTAAGACAGATATTACAAAAATGCCTTGAAAAAAAATTATATCACACAAAGATATATCTACAAACATATATTAATTAGTAGTGATATATATATAAATAATGTCTGACATAGTCATTATATATTAATGCCTTGGTTGATAAGTTGAGTTCTCAAAAGACCACAGCTAAAAAAAATATTGAAAGCATCTATCACTGTATTTTATAAACATACATTCTAACAATTTCCCAAGATTTCAATCATTTCTCTGGTAGTTTTTAGCTATGTGGAGTAGGCAAATTATTTAAACCTCTGTTTCTATATTGTAACCATAGGTGTAATTACACATGCTACTTCCTTGTTGGTTGTTGTTAAGATTAAGTAAACTAGCTAATGTGATGGTTTATTTTATGCTTCAACTTGACTGAGTGAAGGAATACCCAGATAGCTGATAATACAAGATTTCCATGAGGGAGTTTCTAGAAGAGATTAGCATTTTAGTTAGTAGACTGACATTGGAGGTCTTAGCCTGTCATCCAGTCAATTGAAGGCCTGGATAAAAAACAAAAATGAGAAAAGGGGAAGTTTGTTTTCTTTTCTGAAGAAAAATTTCTATAATTTCCATTTCCTGCACTTGAGGTCATAGTTCCAGATTCTTGGATCTTCAGAATGAACTATACCCTGGTTTTCCCAGCTCTTCAGTTTATTGATTGCAGATTGTGGGACTTCTTGGTTTCCATAATTTCATGAACCAATTTTCATAATTAATTCCCCACTTATAAATCTATCTATTTTTTCTGTCTATCTAGACA
The DNA here is from genome assembly GCA_020662805.1 of Glaucomys volans. Taxonomy (NCBI): domain Eukaryota; kingdom Metazoa; phylum Chordata; class Mammalia; order Rodentia; family Sciuridae; genus Glaucomys; species Glaucomys volans. The sequence continues at coordinate 443,001 of JAJEJO010005749.1, forward strand.
ACTCTTACAAAACAATTAATACAAAAATGTTTAGAGCAGCACTTAGTACATTGTTGGCTTCATAAACACTGACTACAGTGCCATGATTTATATTCATATCACAGACAATCCTAATACAATGCTCATATAGAAAACAAAATTCACAAAAAGAAAAAAACTTTCCAACTCTTTTCTAGGAGAACTTTTATAGTGGAACACTTGCTTATCATTTACCTGAGGAGAAAAAAACCAGTAAGCTTTCAACTTACTTCATTATAACTGGACTTGTGAAGGACAAAATATCAGCAAACATTTTGAATAAAGCAACTTGAATCAGGGAAGATTTAAATGTATTCCACAATGCAGAGAGTAGAGATGGTTTCCTGGGATGGGCTTCTTTATGAAAAGATGCCTACATAATTAAAGAGAATGGAAACAATGAGATAACTGGACAGAAGTAATTTAAGTAAAAATAAAATATACATACAAAATAACCATAAAATGCACTCCAAAGATAATAAGGCAACAAGGAAAGAATAAATTTAGTTAAGTTTGAAAATGTGACCTGTACATTGGTATCCAGATGCACTGGTGTTATTTATACCACATGGGAGAAAAGAGCAAGAGCAATAGTTGTATTTAGTGAAACACAACTTCATTTACTCATCACTTTTTTGAGTTTTGAAATTATTTAATTGATACAAATTCTGCCTTATCTCCAAGTTATATTTTCTTTTGGGGATGTTAATATCCATATGTATATGTGATGCTATCTAGAGAAGATTTGCCCCATAAACTAGCTGTGGTCACCATGTGACTTACTTTGACCAATAGGTGTATATTCTGAGATACAGGAACCATCTTTGCCACCATAACTGACAAACCAGATATATGTAAAGGGAAGAGATGCTGAAAAATTTGAGTATAAAAATGGTCTGCAATGACTACAAGTTGTGCTTATGAAAATGACTTGTAATTTCAAATAATTTAGGGTTTTTAAAATATTATTTAACCATAATATCTCATATTTAGAAAAATATCTAACTTTACATAGTGGTTAACTACTTTAACAATTAACAGAATTTAATAATTAATTACCTCTATGTTTGGCCTATCTTGATTCCTTAAAACTTCCTTCCTCCATTGCTTTTCAAAGATGGGACACACAATGTAGGGAGAATCACTTTCATTTAGTTCAAAAAGATCCTCTCTTTCCAAAGGTTTCTCATAACCTAAAGTAATTACTCTAAAAACAAAATGGTAAGGTAAACAATTCAGCATAATTGGTAATTAAATTAAATAATTTTACATGCATTTATTTTACTTCTTGAGTTATAAACCATTTTATTGATTAGGAAGTGACTAGATTGTGTATTTGAAAAATCATTCAACTTTATTCCAGAGTTCAATGTTGTACAACAATCATATATAGTTTTTTAAATAACTGCTTAGACATTCAATAATTTAGTGAAACACTAACTTAATTACTCATTTTACATTTGGAAAACATACTACTCATGTATATTGCCTCATTTACTGAAACTTCAGCAGCAAATTTTTATAATAAGTTATTCACCCAGTCATTCAAGAACCCATATTTGCTTTTTAGGCTTGTGCAGAAAAGAAATGGATCCGACCTTTGCATTTGCAACTTTTCTCTATTCTACTGGGACTCTATTTTCCCTTTATCACTTGACTTTATAGACTGTCCAACAATATGTAGAGTATCTGTCCTCAGCACATAAACTTTGACTTTGGCTATATGACTTACTCTGATCAGTAGAATACCAATGTGAGAGTGCCATTTTTGACTTGATGACTTAAGAAAGATGGCAAGTTTCTGCAGACCTCTTAGAGGTTGCATCCTCCTATCTTCAAATTGCACTGTAAACAATTCTGCAAGAGCAGTGTGTCTAAATTGAAAGGCAAACAAAGATACATGATCTAGTCATACCACAAGATTATTGTGGGAAATGACGAACTGCACATTCCCACAGCAATCCTTCTGTTCTACCATCTTCTTGATAATGGAAATCTGACATTACTCGGTTCAAAGTCTTTGGAACTCAGGGACAGCCCATATTCCTGAAGCTGAGTTATGAATTATGGTTGGTCTGAAGCAGTCATTGAAGTCCTATTACACTTAACTAGTTACGGCTAATGATACTTAAACAAAAATATACTGGGGACATATTCCCATTTCAAAAGAAAATACAAAACTTTAAGCAGAGAAATGTTTTGCTTCACTTTTCCTTCTGCTTACTCTTGTTCACATACTGAAGAAATGATGCTCTGAGATATAGAATCTGCTATGGTTTGGATGTCACCTCCAAAATTTATCTGGCAATTTAATTGCCATTGTAACAGCATTTAAGAGATGATGAGGACATGAGGATTAAGTCATCCTTGTGCAAGGATCAGCTTCTTGGGGTGGGTAAATGATGGAGGTAGTGGATTCCTGGTAAGAGGGTGTGGTCTGTTGATTTCCTGTCACCTGTGTGCTTATTTGCTTTTTACTGATTTACTTTTTTGCTGATGCAGCATGGAAACTCTAACTATACAAGGGCCATGCTTTGAGTCTCCCAGTTTTCAAAGCTCTGACAAGTTAATGTCCTTCCCTAATAATTTATGCAGTCCAAGGTATTTAGTGGTAGAACTATGAAGTGGACCAAGACACTATCTTTGCCATTATAGGTGAAAAGCCAATAGGAAGCATGGGAAGTCAGAAGACAGGAAATGCTCGGGCCCTTCATTACATTTTTGAGGTAGCTAGCCAGCATATTCCAAGTCTTTTTCTCACTAACATAAGAAAATAAATACAGTTATGCATTGATGAATGATGACACATATTTTGAGAGATATGCTATTAGGCAATTTTGTTGTGCAAACATAAAGAGTGTGCACTAAAGGAACCTAGATGGTATAGGTCAATTGCTTGGCATGGCCTCTTGATGCAATCAGGAGTCATGGTAAACCTGAGGTATCATAGACTGTTGTTGGCATATCCCAGAAGATGGTTTTACAGTAATGTTTTTTTTATAAACAGAAGGAACACACTCTAAAATAATGATAAAAGCTAGTACAGTAAACATAAAAAGCAGTAACAGTTGTTTATTATCATTATAAAGTATTAGGTATTATATATAATCAGACGTGATATACTTTTACATGAGTGGCAGTGCAATAGGGTAGTTTACACCAACATTGCTGCAAACTGTGAGTAAATGCACTGTTAGGACATTGTGATCAAAACGTCATTATGTCAACACATAGGCATGTCTGTTCTTATTTATTTAAGCTGTTGTTGTTAACTATTCTGTTACTTGAACCCAAACACAATCTTGAGCCATAGAATTCAGATATATTCTGTGAGCTTGGTGATATGATTTGTGCAGTAAAAAACTTAAACTCATTTAAATCTAATCCTTCCAACTCTCCAGCCTCAGTCCCTCCAATTATAAAATGCATTAGACCAAGAGACCATAGCAAAGTTTTATACTACTCCAATTGGGTCCGCTTCATTTTCATTGTTACTGAAAAATTTCCGCTGATTGACCCTGGGATGAATGTAAACCCTGTGGTAACCAGATTCTCCAATGGATTCAATTTTACTTTTATTGTAATACATAGTAGCATACTACAATCCTTATTTAACAAAAAGGCTTAAATGTAATAAGAAAGTACCATCAGTAATCATGTTTCTGTTGGCTCAAATATGCTGGACATTTTCCTGCAGTGCACTTTTAAAAACATATTAAGCAATAAACTCCTTTCATGTCATATTAAGTCCTTCTATTCCATTGCATAAAATAAATATTCATTTTCAAAATAAGATTGCATTGATTTTTCAGAAAAGCATTTTTAATAACATTTACTGCCTCAGCATTTTGAGTTAGAACTGTGCAAAACTCAGCGGTTTTGGTTCAGGGACAAGTGACCCCTAGCTTTCATGCTGAGTCTCCAAATAATGCAGGATCTAGAAGTGACACTTCAGCTGAATTGATTGTGATTTTCATGGCTCTGTGGTTTAATACCTTGACTTCCATTTTCCCAGGTGTGTGCTCCCTCCCCATCTTTTGTTCTCTGGGATAAACTTTAAGATTCTGATCACATGGGCCAGTCTTACACTTCCACTTAAGAGTTTGGGAAAAGAGGAGGTGCAGAAGTGGTATTTCTTTACATCAAATGTCAAGGGAGCTTTTTGGGAAGCAACTAGGATCAATATTTGACCTTCTCCATGATTGAAATGTTGCATGCCCCAGGTCCCATCAACTTGTGGACTTCCTTCTCAAAAACTATTATCAGGTTTCTATGTGTATCTAGTATTTGTTAGAATAATTTTTCTCTTCAAAGGATATTCACTTCAACTCACTTGATCTTCACAACTCTTTAAATCAGGAAGAGCAGTATTCTTTTTGGGGTGCTGGGGATTGAACCCAGGGCCTTGTGCTTGCGAGGCAAGCACTCAACCAACTGAGCTATATCCCTAGCACTTTATTTTGCATTTTTACAGGTAATTAAACCCCAAGAACTCCAGAGACTCGTTGTAGTTTTTTTTTCCTATGTGAAATAAACCAATGTCACTTTAACATACACAGACAGTTGGTTGAAAAGTAAATCACCTCTCCATTTTTAATTTTGTCATTATAGACAGAATTTTGAATATATGTAACATTAACATGTGTCATTTAATTAAAAAGATGAAGCGAAATGTAACTTTTGTAGATGAATAAATTTGAATACTTGGAAAACATGAATAGATAGCAGTTTTAGTTCTACTACTATTAATCACCATTTAAAGATTTCTGGGAAAGGGTGATTATCCCTTTTGAGTGGATAAGAAAAGGAATGAATCAATCTGTACAAAAATCATCAAATGATACAGTCAGTTAATGTATACATTTTTTTTAATGTGTGAGGAAAAGGTAGGACATATTGTATGCCTAGTTAAGATAATGACCCAACTGTGACTCATAAAAACATTAACTAGATTTTTCCACATATATCAAGGGGATTATTCCATGGCCATGATCATTATACACCAAAGACAGATTATATTTTCTAATAAAGGGTTGGTAATTATTTGATCATCAAAATGATCTAGACAGTGACTGCCTTAGGAATTAAGACTCATAAGCATATAATTTTCTAAGTAATGTACTATCTGAGCTCATTTTTAATTGAATTATTCATATAATTTTGGACATTCAAAGTTGGCCTAGGAAATAATTTCTGACTTTATTTTGTAACTCAAAAACAGACATGAGAATACAATTAACCAATGTTTTCAAAGGGATATTCTCTTAAACAAGTTATTTTTCAATTTCAATTGTTTAATCATCAAAAAGAAATCAAGCCAGTGACATTTCCAAATAATAGCATGCTATAAAATATTTTGTATCTATTTCTGTGGTGCTAAATTTAAACAAAATAAATATGATAGCCAATTATAACTTGCTGGTATATTTGATTAGCTTAATTTCAAAATTATTAACATATTATGGATTTCAAAAATATAACATTTAAAATAACATTTAAAATTTTTATGCTTAAATTTAGTTAAACTATCTTACTGTTGGAATCCTAAAATGGTATTCACAAAATTAAATATAATGCATACAATTTTATAGTTTGATAATGAAAGTTTTAAAATTGTATTTGACCTAAATTAATTTAATCCGTATGGTTTAAATTCTTTGATACCTATGACTTTAAAATGACACAAATTTTTTAAAGCTGCAATAGACACTACTCTTTCTCTCATTTCACAACTGAAGCAGAATCCAGGTTTGGAAAATATTTATATACAGATGTGAATTTGAAAAATTAAAAATCATTAACTTGAAATAGCACATATTACTATAATTTCTACCTAATCTTTCATTTTTTCTTGTAGTAGTTTAATAGCATGCATTAGCATAAAATTTTTGTCAAACTCTTTAAGAGGTTCCGAGGTTGTTAAAACTAGGCATTCTCCCCTAATTCAGTTTCGTCTACCTAAGAATTTGCCCATAGGTATATACATTTTCTAGTTCAGCTGTTTTTCATAAAGATAAAGGCAACCTTAGGGTTGCCAAATTTAATGAAGAATATCCAGTGCTTATTTTAATTTACCTCCTTTTAATATTTAGTTCTTTTGAACACTTTGTCTTGGTTCTTTTTTTATTTTTTGGTGCTGGGGATTGAACCCAGGACCTTGTGCCTGCTAAGCTCATTTCTACTACTGAACTATAACTGCTTATCTTTCTCCTTTCTCCCTAGTCCTCTTTCCTTATTTGCTAATCATAGCTCTGTCCTTAGCTATTTCTCTTACATTCTGAATATCTTTATTTAGTTTCCTTTGTAGACTGACCAACCCTCTTCTCTTTATTTAAATGAGGAGGATTCCCAACAGTCCCCCTGAATTCAGTGGATTTTCTTTCTTGACAATCATATTCATACTGATGGTTTCAGCGACTGACCTATACCAGTGACACCCAAATCTATACTTAAATCCATACCAGAGACCACATATCCAAACACCTGTACGTGATGCTTCACAGGCAACTCAGAGTAAAACTTCCCCCATCTGAGCCTACATTTTTTTTTTTTTTGCCATACCTGAATAACACAGTTACCTGAACTAGAAACTAGCATTTAACCTACACTTTTCCCAGTCTCTCAATAGCCTCATCCAATCCACACTTTTCTAAATAAATCTTTTAAATAGTTTCTTCCTCTTCATCACCTTCATCATTATCTTATTTCACAATGTGACCATAAATCCCCCAGGACACCCAAAGAACCTCTTTACAATTCTCCCTGTCTCCATTTACATCTCCTATACTTGTCTGCAAAATTGCAAAGGTGATGTTCTGAAATGCAAATACGATCACATCACTCTTCTGTTATAATTCTTCAGTAGCTTTTCATTGCCTTCACAATGTTCTAAAGAAAGTCTCATGATCTCTCCCCCCAGGTTAATCTTCTGCCACTCTAATGTCCTGCAAGGTGTGAAGGGGCTTGCTGTGGCATTTGCTTAACTTGGAATGCAACCTGACTCACTCATACACATCTTTAAACGTTAAGTTAAAGCACATGTACTTGTGAAATGTTCCATAACAGTGCAAACTTGTCTAGATGACACTCCTGAAAATGTGTTTCTCAATCTTGTTTATGTTGCTTTTTTGATACATTTTTGTTACCTTTTGATAATTGATGATTTCCTTTTTAATCTTTCTAACTCTACTATGAATTCCAGGAAGGCAGAAACTAAATCATTTATCTCTGTATTTTTAAAGGTTAGCAGAATTCAGGTGATCTAGTGTTCAATTGAAGGATTCATCTACTTTTGAAAACATATTTGTGGACCCAAATTGGGCAATTTTGTTTCTTACTGAGTAAGGTTAATGAAGTTAATATGGTAGATTTAATTTCACATTATCAGAAACTTTCTTTTAAGAGTGAGAAAGAAATACATTTCTAAAGACAGCTTCTGAATTTATAAAACAAGAAAGTCAGCTTTTCTTATTTGATTTCATTCCTGTGTTAGAGTCATACTGGTGTGGCTAAAAGAATTTCTGAGCCCTCATTGTACAGTATAGATTAATTATTCTGTGAGATAAACCAGAATATTTTGCAGAAATGATTACTTGTGTATGAGTTTTTATAGCAGCATATGTAAGCATATATGAGAGCAGTCCTAGTGAAGAGTAGAAAGACAAAACTGAAAAGAATTGAAAATGGGCTCAAAAGAAATTGACTTATAACAAATACTTGATCCTATCTGGGTCCCAATGGAATATATATAAATATATATATAGACACATTTACTTGATGTTATGAAAAAGTTCATTTTTCCTTCCCTCCTAGAGCTCCTAGGATACAAATCCTAAAAAGAGACAGCCATATTATCATTACCTACGATTTCTGTGTAATAGGTAACATGAGGGAAAAAAAAATCCTTACAATGACACATTGTAAAAATATTCCTACTTAAAATAAAGGAATAATATTGGAGTGTCATTTCTATTGGAAATGTTCTTATCTTGATATGCTGCAAATAAGTTTGTATAATTCTTACCTGCTAAACCAGGAGTATGTCATCTTACTGAAAAATGAAGCACTTTTCTCTGGACTGCATTTCTAAAATGAAAAACATAACAAGTAGAGAATGCACTTAAAGCCTTTCGTTTACACGTGGAATTCAGGTTGTGTGTGCCTTATCTGAAATGTTTGGCCTCAGAAGTATTTTGGATTTTTTTTTCAGGTTTCAGAATGTTTGCATAGACAGAATGAGAAATCTTGAGGATGGGACCCAAATATAAACTTAAAATTCACTTATGTTTTATATATACGTGATACATATATCCTTGAAGGTAGTTTTACACAATGCTTTTAGTATGCCTGCATTTTGGCTGGAGCAAATTCCAGGAGGTCAGGTGTGAAATCTTCCACCTGTGGCATCAAATCGGTGTGCAAAAAAGTTTCAGATTTTGGAGTATTTTGGATTTTAGACCATTGAATTATGGAGGCTCAACCTCTGTCTTGGTCAGTAGGTAGAAAAGTAAACATTAAAAAGTTATTCTCCTAACAGTTCAAGATACCTTGATTCCATAATATTTAAGGAGTACAGTTAAGTGAAGATAGTCCTGAGTGATTATTGGACTAAAGGAATTTTAAGATTTTTACCAACATGACCATTTACATACTAATAAATCATGTTGGAACAAGATAATTTTTAAAACTTACTCTTCTCTCTGCATATATACATACACATGTGTATAATAATATGCAGTATAATACATACTTATGACAGATATTTATGAACATATATACACACATAATTTTGCTTATGAACATATATTATATATCATAATTGTTAATTAAAGATAGCTGTCATTTTTTTTCTGAAGACCAGAAAAAAGACTACAATAGATATTTTGTATACTTGCGTATGTGTTTCATTACATATTTTTATAACTGCATTCACAATCATGTAATTATCACAATTACATATTATTTTAAAGTTGTAACATTTCCATAAACTTCTTATCATTGGCTTATTGGGTTCAATCAAGAGAAGAGACATTTTAAAAAGGAAGCGTTCAAAACTGATTTTTTAAAAAATATTTTTAGAGTCAGCATCAATCTGTATTTCAAAAAGGAAATCTAGTCAATCACTAAGTTAAATTTGATTCTTAATAATTTTCCCATGTTTAACAACTTTTGCATTGATCTTCTCTAACCCAGTTCTGATTCCATACTCAAAGAGTTTACCATATATTAAAAATTCGGAACCTAGAAGAGATGAGTGCAAAGAAATTCCATCCTATACAGCAAGATGTCCTAAGCATGAGGGGAAAACATGATACTCAATTTTAAATCTGTTTTCTGTAAATTATAATAAATTATATAAATCATTTATAGATAACTTGTCCAAACTGTATCTATCCTCAGAGTTTTTGTAAGAAGTAAGAACATGATGATCATAAAATATTTATCACAATTTTGGCCCAAAACAAAGACTCAAAAACACGAATTACGATTTTGTCATCACTGACTTTATTAAATATATTATTTAGAAAACAAGTACAAAAATTATTGGGGCAATAGTGTTAACCTGAAATTCAACTTTTATGACATAATCCAAGTGTCAGAGGGAGTTATCACATTGAATATTTGCTGTCAGTGAAATGATCTCGTCCACGTCCCAGCACATTGTAAATGGCTAAAACTTCTTTGCAGTTTTTTCCATCAAATAGATCCTATTTCCCATCTGTTGAGTCTTGACAATATTGTGTGTTGCTTTGATCATGAAAGTGCATTAGGAGCAGTATTGAAAGCCTCAAAACCTTACCACTTCCACTTTGCTATCCTTGGAACCCCAACTACACCACGCAACTGAGTCCAAGCCAGCTTGCTGGAGGATGAAAGACCATGTGAAGGAGAATGAAAGTTCTCTCATGCCAGTCTGTCACACTGGATAAGACCTTGAAAACTGCCAGGCACATGGGTAAAGAGGTGCTGCATTATCCAGCTACCAGCTGAACTGCTAGCTGACTGTAGATGAGTAAGAGCTAAGCACGTATCAGTCAAGCTGACCCAAGTCAGGATACAGCCCAGTGGATCCAGGAAGTCATCAGCTAAGTATAATGGCTGGTGTTTTAAGCACCTAAGTCTTACAAAGCTACACAGATATTTTCTTTAGAAAACTAGAACTTAGTATTTGACTTAACATTTCCTTCAGAATAATTTTCCAGGTACTATCTTATATGAGGCCTACTGACTACTCTGATAAACAGCCTCCTTAAGTGTGGGCCTGGCATCTTACACTGAATTTATCATAGGAAAAGTCCAAGTATATTTTATGTCTTAGAAGATATAGCAGCTAGATTAAAAAGAAAAATTGGTAAAGTGCTTAATCCTTACCAAGCCCAAATAATTTTTCAATGTTACTAGTTACTAAATTCATATTGTGATTTCACTAAGTTTATTGTTTAAATATTGATGCATAACAACATCTATATAAAAAGAATAGGACATATGTTTCTATATGAAAAAAAGAGAAACTTATGAGAGTATGTTTCAATTTTCTGCATTAACCATTTTTCAGTCCTTCTAATTTACCTCTTCTAACTGATGCACTTCTAGTCTACAGATCTGCTTGACTCCAAATTGGTGTCTCATTGCTTTTGTCTCACTAAGCTTGCACAGGTCTTTTGTCTTCTAAGCCATTTTATTATCTATTGTACTTGTCTATCACTGGACTTATAGTAGGCATTCCATTCATAATCTTGCTGACTTAAGGGCAATGTTCACTTGACTAGGGGCAATGCTATTTCCGGATTATGGCAGAGAAGCAAGAGTATGCTATAGTTTGAATCTTGAATGTTCTTTTAAAGTCTATTGGGAAGTAGTGGAAATCTTTGAGGTAGGGCCTAATCAAAGGTCTTAGATCATTTAAGGGCATGCCCTTGAAGCAGATAATAGAATCCGAGACTTTCCTCTTTCTCTCCTTTGCTTGGAGTTATGAGGTAAAAGGAACTCCTCCTTCACATGCCTCCTCCATGGTGTTCTGTGCTGCCACATACCCAAGACAAAGCACCCAGTCATAGAATGAAACCTCCAAAGCTGTGAGCCAAAATTTATCTTTCCTCTTTTTAAATTTATTTAGATCAGGCCTTTGTTACTCTCATGGGAAGCTGATTATACCAAGTATTTAGACCACTGTACTACAGCATAGCCAAGATCCAGCATTTGGTGAAATATGTGGTTACTAATCTTTTTTGTGAGAGGGGGCCTTACAAAGATGGGGTTTGTGTGACTGACTGCTATGTCTAATATTTCACATCCCCTAACTTCCTTTGACGGTGTTGTACCAGGGATTTGGAAAAAGTAGAGAAAGTTGTGGGAAAGAAACATGTAGAATCATAGGGAAGGAAAAGCATCTAGAAATCAACAAGAACTGTTTTTAATCACTTACCATGTATCAGATTCTGTACAAAATGTACTATCTCATTAAAGATACTCACCTTTAAGGTGGAGACATGTTTGTCATTGCCATTTTTCAGACCAGGAAAATAAGGCACAGACTTTAAGATACTTGTTCATGATCTTCTAAGAAGTGAAACAAACTAGATCTAATTTAGATAGTCCACTCTGACTTCTAGTCATAATTCTGCACTCCCAACTCTGTACCTGTCAGGTACTGTCTTCTACAACTTAGGACTTTGCTCCTGCTCATGTTCTTCCACTCACCTCCCCTGGCCATTGCACCTCAGTTCAGTTCAGGATGTATTTACTCTCTTTGCTTTTCTTCTTCTCTTATTCACATGGTGGTTCTGTGTCATCTAGGATATCTCAACACCTTATGGAGGATTAAAGTTTACCCCACCTTCCCAAGATGTCATCTTTTCCAGCATGTGATTTTCTCCTATTACACTGAGTGTTTCTGGAGGAGAGAAACTACAGTTTTAATTCTGGATCTCTAGTTTTATCTTAGGGCCTAGTTCATAATAAATATATTTTGGATGAATGAATAAATGAATGAATGAACAAACAAATGAGTGTTAATTACTGCCAATGAAAAATAATTAGAAGCATTCTAGTCTTAGATCACCATGTCAAGCCTAGAGAAACTCAATCACAAAGTCATGTTCTTAGCTTATAGGCTAGAAAGGAATTTTTTACCTAAGATCCATTATTTCAAAAAATATTGCCTCAACCATGAATGTAATTATATAAGGTTTTCGATATGCTTTCAAGCCATTAACTTAAAAAATTTGCATTATAAAACACAATTAAAATGGACATTTTCTATTCTGTTTAAGTGGATTACTTATCTATGATGACTATCAAGGTTGAATAACAGTCAAGAAAATAAACATTATTTGAATTCTAGAGGAAGAGCCCAGTGGAATTTTTTTTTTTTTTTTTTTTTTGGTACTGGGGATTGAACCCAGGGGTACTACACCACTGAGCCACATCCCCAGCCCTATTTTGTATTTTATTTAGAGACATGGTCTCACTGAGTTGCTTAGCGCCTTGCCCTTGTTGAGGCTGGCTTTGAACTCGAAATCCTCCTGCCTCAGCCTCCCAAGTGCTGGAATTACAGGCTTGTGCCACTGCACCTGACTCAGTGGAATTTTTGATCAGGAAATTGCTTGAGTTTTATAATTTTTCACTCCTTAAGTTTTTAATTTAGGGCTTTTGGTAACCTTTGCTGTACAGTAATGACATCATACCAGTTTGAGTTTGATTTAGCCTGTTCTCTCTATTGTACAATGAAAAAGGCTTATTGTCTGGGGGGGGGGTTCATATTTTAAGGGCTTATTGAACCTATCATACAGATTTTTTAAAACACAGTTTATATACAACTTATTTTACTTTTTAAAATTTTTATAGTTTAATTTTATATGTTATTAGAAAAAATAGCTGTCATATTTAGTTGATTTTTGCAATTATAACAAAAGCCAGGAATTTTAAAACAACTTCTGTTTTTTCTGTTTTGTTCATTTGTTTGGTTTTTGATTAGAACTATAGAACAACTTGTATGAAGGACTATTTTTAAACACCAAGTCTTGTATAGTGATGATAAATGAAACAAATGTAATTTTTGTTAGAGAAATGTCCCCTAATTCACAACTGAAGGGTTCATCTCTCTTGGCCGCTGCCTTAGCACATGACTCCCATTGTGGGAGAAGAATGAGTCATTATGGGGCAGAGCAAAGCACCATTAAGTGTCTACAGTTTCTGGATTTGTCCCACTGGACACCCCAGTGTCCCCATGCCCAAGTCAGGGCTCTCTTGGTTATTTATCCCCAATGACTCCCGCGGTTTTAGTGGGATGAGCCCCTGGTTGGAGAATTCCACCGCGGGCTTCCTCCCCTTCAGAAGGACAAGTCCGTTCACTCTGTCAAAGGCTTGCTTTTCTTTTTGCAGGAGTTACTTATTTCTTCAAAGATGTCTCTTCACTGCAGCCTCCACTCAAGCCCTCGAGGTTTCCCACCATCCTGGGGACTGATCTCAGCTGTCGTGATGGAGCGTGCGCATGTACCTGTCTCTACACCACTAAAATAAGGCTCTGAGACACCTGCCTAGTCCACGGTCCCAGCAGTCGGCCCCTCCCCACTTTCCACTTCCCAGAGCCGCCAAGACTGGCTCTGCCTCTGCCCCCAGGACCAGCGAGCTTTACCTGCGCATCCAGCCCCCCCGGGACCGGCTCATAGGACCTGCGGGAGCACCACCTCCGCAGCCTGGAAAACATGGTCCGCAGGGCACCTGAGACCCGCAGCGGAGAGGTCTGGGGCTGTCACCTCTCTCCGCGGAGGATAAGGATGCGGCGCTGGGGAGGTGAGAGGATCGCGCTGGAGTCAGAGTCAGCTGTCGCCTTGCCGGCTGTCCCAACTGCCCTTCCCGGTCTGAAGTCTGGGCGGGGTGAGGGTGGAACCCGGTAGTGCTGGGAGGAGGAAGAGCTAGAAGGGAGGGAGAGAGAGTTGTCCACCTCCGAGGATCCCAGTCCTTGCACTTGACTTACTGGTCCCCAATTTTCCTATTTTCTAGGTTGCCCTGTCAGAAAGCACAAAGCTGGTTCCTCCCTCTGATGACATGTGTAAGTTTGTCAACAGAAGGTTACAGCTGTCTCCTACAGAAAAGGACAAGTATCAGTAGAATATTGGGGATGCAAATTTATTGCAATGGCCTTAACAGCAAATATAAATACAAATTGGTGCCAGAAAACCATAATAACATTATTCACATCTAAATTATGTTCTTCATATTAATTATAAAGTAAAAAAAATAAATGAAAAACTCCATAGTAACTAGAATTAACAAAGAAAGGCAACACATGATGTATAAAGGGGAATATGAAAATTAAGAGGTGACATTTAGGTTTTTAGTAAATACTGAAAAACCATGAATGTTGTTTAATAGCAAGTTACTTTGAGAAGGCACAAAATACATGCAATGTACCACTGGTTTGGTGAAGCATTTTGCTTCATTTAGAATCTGAGGCAATAGAAAATGGATAAATCTTAGGAATTCCAAATTATGGGGATAAAGATAAGGCAGTGTAGCATTTTACAAGGATGTTAACATGTTTCAGGACCAAGGAACATTCTGTGAACTTCTTGGGATTGATGTTAGAGCTAGATGGATGATTTAGGACAAGAGAAGTCCTCCTTGATCCAAGGGTCCAAAGAGGAATACCTGGGGCAGTTCAGTCTCCACCACAGAATGAAGCAAACTGAGAAATAACAAGTTCTACATAAGAATTAGACCAAATGCTACCTCATGGAATCCAAGTCCTGAGAAGTGTAGAGAACATAATTTCTTTTTCTTTTTTTTTAGATCATGTTTGTCTGGTCCTGTTCAAAGATGAAATTATAGATTTCACTTGAAAATAAATGTGTCTGTGAGGAATTGAAGGTGTAGCTCAAGACTGAGAAATTTTCCTAATTCTTTCCAAAATTTTTCAGAAACTCTCATACCAATGTGGAGAAATGGCATTCTCACTCAGCTGCCTTAGCCTGAGGAGCCTTTTCCCTATCTGTAACTATCAAACTACCTCCATGTGGAAAAGACAAGATCTTATGGAGTTAGCCCTTGCTTTTCCAGATACAGTTACAAGGAAAGAAGAAACTTTGAACATGTGTCATACAGCGGGAAGCCAGGAAGAAGAGAAAGCCTAAAAATAACCCAGGCACTAAGCATTGGTCTTTCTACTCCAGGAACCAGTCCTCTCAGGACAGATTGGTTCTAGCAACTGGAGATAGAAATATTTCTTAAGGTGCTCAGTTCTGCAAACAGACCCACTTCTTTGAAGAGGGAAGAATGACTAAATTAATTGACAAGTGGTAGGTCATTGGGGGAACTGGAAATGAGAGGGATGGCATGAAGGTTTCTATGAAGAAAACCTAGTTTTCAACCCTAACTTAAGGAAAACAGGGCAAAATATTAAGATTTGTATAGGATATAAAAGTTTAAAGTCAAAGAACCTGACATAAGCAAAACCTTAACTGCAAAATTAGCATTCTGACTCACTGATTTCTTATGCCTACTGGATTGTGCAATAAATACTCTCATAAGCTAGCATAAAGAAAACCATGGGAAGGTGTGATAAAAGTTCAGTGGACTTAGTAATGGACAGGATATATTCATGTCACAATATTATACTGTTCAGTGTGTTGGAAAGTTTCATTAGTCCTTCCAGGAATTCTGAGGTGCTTTCCAAGTTCTGCAGGCCTGCAGGTCACCCTTTCCTGTTGAGGATAGCCACATGGGACAGAGTCAGTGTCTCTGCAGCTGTTAGAAGGCAAGAGCTGACTGCATAGTTAGCATGGCATATAGTTGTCACCATGGCAGAGAGGGGAAATTCCTTTCTTTAAGGTGATTGTGGGTTGTATTTTCCTAGAGGATATTGAGTAAATATTATTTTCATTGTTCTTATTAGCCTTGGTATAAAAATGTGAGTTAACAATATTATTCAATTCATGGCATACTATCATTATCATTCCATGAAAGTTCTTTTAAATCTTATTTTGTTTTATGTATTTCTCCACCTACTCATTTTCTTATCTATTTTCTCCCATCATGGGTCCGCTAAATTAGTATTTTTCCAGTCCAACTTCTATATATTTATTAAGTTTTTTTTTTTATTCTTGAAAACTATCTGATGCCATTTTATGTGTATATAAAATGTATACAAATGGTATTTTGTATAATGCTGCTTCAATGCAATTTACTCCTATCATGTAGCTTTGAAATGATTCCAAACCCTTATACAGTTTACTTCTTCTACCTATTAATATGATATATGTTTTGCTGTGCCAAGAACTTAGAGTGGCGTCTCCCCTCAGGACTATGACACCATGCCTTATCAGATCACCCTGTGTAAATTACTGACTTTAACTCAAGAGCTTGTTAGATATCTGAGGGTTTAGGCTGTGGCCAGCTATGATATGTTAGTGGCTTCTCCCAGTATGCTGTGTCAAGCCTGAAACTGGCCACTTCTCTGAAGACTGAGAGCTTAGGCTATGACAGCACCACACTCTATGGGCATTCTGCTAAGCTCTGAGCCTGGCCTCCAACCCTGGCATTGACTTTTAGACTCTAGGGGCGTTATGCATCACCAAAGATCTCTGCTTTGTAGGTCCCTCCAGTCTCTCTCTGAGAACCTCTCATTTAAATGAGATCTTACCAACTTTAAGGAGACCTTACCTTCCCCGTGGAATGGGGGTCTGTTTCCATCCTAATGGAGCAACTAGACTTTAAGAATTTTGTAAATTACTTTGTGGGCCTTTAAGGAAACTCATTTATCAAGTGTATTCCCTGTGAGGTTTGTTGTCCTTATTAAGCATTGCAAACCTAAGGAATGCTCTCCCTGTATGGTAATAAACTGTTCGATGCATGGACTCATACTTTGATAGCATCTTTCTTCCAACTATACGAACACCTCTCTCCTGTATTTTTATTTTATTTTTATTTTTTATTTTTACAGAATGCATTTTGATTCATTGTACATAAATGGGGTACAACTTTTTGTTTCTGTTGTACATAATGTAGATTCACACCATTCGAGTAATCATACTTGTACATAGGGTAATGATGTATGTCTCATTCCACCATCTTTCATGCCCCCACTCCCTCCTCCCTCTCATTTCCCTCTAGGTAATCCAAAGTTCTTCCATTCTTCTTTTATCCCCCCTCCCCCATTATGTATCATCATCCACTTATCAGGGAAACATTCGGCCTTTGATTTTTTGGGATTGGCTTACTTCACTTAGCATAATATTCTCCAATTCCATCCATTAACCTGCAAATGCCATGATTTTTAAATTCAACTTTATTTGTGAAGCACCTACCATGGGAAGCTATGGATTGTCCTCACCCACTCTGCCTGACTACTGTGTGATATTTTGTTCTATGCAAACATGAGCTCCTGTAGGAGAGTGGTAAGCCCACAAACACCAAGGCAAGACTGTGGGAGTGAGTGGTGGCTCCACTCTGACTGACTAGTCTTTAGTACCTCACCACTCACTCTCTCATCTGTAAAACAGAAGTAATGAGTGCCTTCCACATAATCTTGCTGCAAGGATTATATGACTTAACTGTATAAAGAGTGAAGTACTTAAAATGGCAAGGGCGTATGGTAAATACTGCCTACGTTATTATGATGAGTATTACCTATCTATTCCACCTTGTGATCAATATGTAGGCTAACTCCACGGTCAGTACTATGAGCGACATCTCTCTTTATGGATTTACTTGGATCAGGGGTCTTTAAAACTTTTGCATTCAGGAAGTGTTTATAATTTTCAAATTTATTAAGGATTGCAATACCTAGTTTATGTACATTTTACTTTATATCATATTACAATTTAAAATGTAAATAAAAATACTGTATTTAACAAGAATAAATCCCTTACATTTCAGTAACATATATCGACATGATGAAATATTATGCTATCATGAAAACATTTACGATAAAAATTGGCATCTGAAAATTCTGACAGTGTAATTGAAGGAGATGTGAAAGGGTGTAGGCAACCAGGGCAAGATGACAAGTGAGGAAGTCAGGGGGCGGGTCTAGACAAAGGAGCCTGGAGAGGGTCTTCCAATGAGTTCAACTTCCCAGTTGACCAAAGTTCTTGAGGACAAAAGGGGGGACCCATCCAAACAGACACTTCTGCAGTAATCAGGAGATCCAACAGAAAACCTAAAATAGACAATAGCAAGGACAGCATGGAGAGGGGAGATAAGGAAAGGAGGAAATTCCAGGGACCATAAAAAGAACAAGCCAAAACTTCCCCACTGGACTCCTGGCTCCAGGGGCCCTTCTTTTCAGAGAAATCTGTTGCTGTCACTTTTTTGACATAATGATGTCAAAAAAAATAGTCTTTATACATTAATTTTTAAATATAGATAACAATTGTTTTTGTTTAAAAGTTTAAAAATGTTAAATTAATTCACATTATAGATGATTAGATAGTAATAGTGATTCCCAATAGCTAGTGAAATCATGAGTTATTTCATTTTATTTTTCTTTATATATTTTTGAAAATTTTCTACAGAAAACATGCAGTAGTGAAAATTAGAGAGAAATAATGTGAGGAGAGTTTTCTTTATTAGGCTGATGTGTTTTTAAATAAATCAATTTTTATCCAATATGTGATTTAAAAGTTTTTTATCAGCACCGCCTTGGCCCAAACTTTGCTAGTGTTTTATTAGCACAGAGGGATTAGGAGATCCACGGCTTAGTTGAAGGCAAGGGCTTGCATGCAAGGAGACCAGAGGTGGGCTCTCAGAGGGCCTTTGCTAGCTCTGTGAAATAAGACAAGTTACTTAACCTCTTCTTTCTTAGCCTTATTTTTCTTGACCTCCTTCCTACCTCACAGGGCATCAGAAGTACTAAATCAGAGACTGAATATAAAATGCTGGGCGTAGAACCTGGCGCCAGTGAATACACTCAACAAATACTGTAATCATTATCCTTATAGCCCTATCTAAAAAAGTCTAAAGGCTAAGGTCCAGCAGAAGTTGGAAACCACAAATGTGAAGCAGCTGCTGAGCTTAGCTATTCAACCTTCTTAGATCTACTTACAAACATGAGTACAGGAGTAACAAAGGGAATGATCAGATTTACTAACATAGAGAATTTGAAAATAGTCAAAAAGACCCAAGAATTCAGAGCACCAATGAAGGCGCCACTGAGGACATTAAGTGCGGATAGAGAAAAAGTGGAAGCTAGGAAAGGTTTTGCAAACTGGAGACCAGGAGATCAACATACTGAATATCTCAAGGAGGACAAAGCTTTATGAGTTATATTTAAATAGTCAGTCACCAGTTGTAATTCCATCTATGCCCTAGGAATGACAGTCCAAGCAATATTCTGCTCTCTCTGCCAACAGAGTGTTGCCAATTAAAAGTGAACTTGGCTTTGTTTTACCTGTTTCCCATAAGAAGTTCTTATGGGAAAATCTGCATGCAGGTCTGTAATTTGGGGTCCAGGGTATTATTCTTGATTGAACATGGCTACTAATTTTTTCCCAGTAGTGAGCAGGGCTAATCTCCCTAATCTCTGCAGAACTCACACACTGATCAAAAGGGCAGGTGTTGATTTCCACAGAGAGAATCAGACCCCAGAATCTGGCAGCAGTGGAAAAACCAACTCTTTATCCTTGAATTCCTTCTAAGATGGGAGCCAATAGGAAAATGGGGTTAGGAAAACATCAGCGGAAGTAGTCAAGTCACTTGCTAGTTGGATTTCTGAAGAAGCAAGGGCAAGTGGCACCACTTTATATTACAAAAGTTAAAAACCAGCAGTGGGGAAATACAAAGCAAAGCAATAGTATAAAATATTACAGGGTTCTCAGGATTTATTCTAAAACTTTTTCATCATAGAGGAGGATATGAAATCAAGAGAGTCCATGACATTTCCATCATTATGGTTATAAGACAAGCTAAGGAAAACCATCAAATTTCCTCAGAATCCAGGATTCTTTGTGTTTGTTTTTTCTACTCCACCAATCCCCAACCCTTTCTTTTTGCCTCAAATAACTATCTAACTGCAATTGGGCTTATTTTTATATTAACAAAGGGCAGCACAATTTATTTGTGATCATTTTCCTTGTGACTCCAAAGATCTATGCACATGACTGAGCTAAAACACATTTCCAAATATTTTCCAAAGAATCTCTTGGAATCTTCACTGCATTAGGCTGGATGCTATTCTTTCATTAATGCTTTTAACAAGTATTTATCAGGTCGGATTTGGGCATGGGAGCGGACAAGGACACTTAGCAACGCACTGCAAGTCCAAAGAGCAAGAAAGAGAGCCAGAGCGACAAATCAGGCGCAGGCAAATAAGCCTCGCTGACCCTTATGTCCACCTGGTCCACCTATTGCCAGTAGGACCTTCAGCCTATTCTGGCCTACAAAGACCCTGGGCAGTCCGGGTCACATCCGATTTTCTTCCACTCTCCACCTTGACTTTCACCCCGGAGGGCTGGGAATTTCAACCAAGAGCCAAACTCCAATAAAGTTTGATTCGGCCACTTTTGTCTGACTCCTGTTTGGCCACCTGTCTAATTAATTACAGTATTAATTGACAGACATCTATGTGCCAAGCATTCTGGTGGGTGACATAAATGTCAGAATTCATTCTTGTCCTCGTTGGATTATACACTAGTGGAAGAAAAGAATAGACAAGTACACATGCCAAAATAAGAAATAAAATAAAATTAAACACTACAAAATGTATGGCTCTTTAAAGAAAATGAACAGGATGCAATGTTAGAGAACAATTTTTCAAGATAGGTGTCACTTCCAGATTAGCTGAGAAGTTTCACTGAACAGGTTATAACATGATGAACAAACCAAGTGGCCAATGATGTGAACAGTTGGAGCAAATCAGACCATTTCAGGCACAGGAATAACATGGGCAGAAGCCTAAATGCTTCCTTTTTATGTTTGCTATTCACTGTTTTTATGAGTAACTTATTTGAACACGCGATTAAAAAATGCTAAACCTATAGCAGGACTATATTCTTTATGTTTCCAACTATCTTTCTCTTTCACTTTCTAAGTCACTGATTGGTTTTCAAGGAGACATAAATGGGGTAAAGTCCAAGTTTATCCTATTTCAGTGAACTTTTATTGTGCCATGTCTCATAAATCTGTACGTGCTCCTTTCTGTACATACTACATTTCAAATAGGCTTGAGTATTTTTGATCAAATTAATGAAGGTTATTATAACAGGGTCCTGAAGACTTTAAGACCAAAACAATAACAGATAGTATTTATGGTGCATTTATTATGCATTAGATGGTATACTAAGCTGTTTACATTTAGTATCCAATTGAGTTCATACAACACAACCAAACCCTTGAGTGTAGAGGAATTTAATAATTTGAAAAGACCCCTATGTCTGATAATGAGGGAGTTGATCAGAAGCAGTGTTACCATTAAGCTATTCAGGATTGGAAGGAGATGGTGCATCAGACGTTCAAGAGCTGCAATTGCTTGTGTAAATACGAACATTAATACAGTTATGGAAAGGCTGTGTCAGCCAAAAGTGGTGGTGGTGGTACACATGGGGGAGGTTAACATAGAAAAGGGTTCAGAGGAAAATATAGGTTCTCAGTATGAATACCCTGTCTTTCAAAGGGAGGAAACTTCCTGTCAACTAGGAATACTTTTCTGAAATTTCCACAGTTTATGTGAATAGTCATTTATTCATTCATCAGGTACTTATGAATTCCTATCATGGAATAGACACTTTGCAAGATGCTATGGGAAAAAAACAGAGGAAGAAAAATTTTACCAAGTAAAACTTAACAGTTTAGAGTAGAAACAATACATACTCAAATAATGAAATGCTTTCATGTCAGATGGTAAGAAGAGAAAAATTATGAGGGGAAGAGGAAATGGAATATGGTGATAATGCAGTTGTATATGGTGGTCAGGGAAGGACTCACCCAAGAAGGATCATAAGCAGAGGCTAGGGGCAAGGTATTTCCATGACCTCCTGAGTTCTATACCTCAGTTTATGAAATAAATTGACAGCAGGCAGAGAAACATGAGAAAAGGTATAAAAATTTCTTAACCTTTAGTATTAAGTGCACAGGGGTATTACATGAAAAAAGTTACTATGAAAAAAAGCCCTGACAGTTTGGAACTTATATATCATATTAATTAGGGGAAAAAAAGGGACAATGTAGGCAACTTAGTGGGGAGTAATAATTTTTAGGAAAGCTGAGTGGCCTCTGAAAAGAGTAGATAGATAGAATAGTTTGTAGCAAAGTTGTCAGGTATAGTGACTACTTGTCTTCTCTTGTGATGAATCAGTCTTTGATGGTTGATAAAACTCCCAGGGAGAGGATGGTGACAACTGTGTTCCTATGATGAAGGGAGTTGGGGAAAAAAGTTTCTCTGTGACTTGGTTGTTTTTCAAGAGCCTTTAGTAAAAAATAATCAATATACTAATGCACTTTTGGGGGTAGGATGTCCTAAATTCCTTTGAGTTCTTTAGTACCTGAAAGAAGAGGAGCAAGAAATGCAGCTATCTGATACTACTCAAGGAAGCCCTGGTAGCTAAACCTGCAGAACAGGTGTTAGCAATTTGGAAGAATCCCAGGACAGCAGTGAATGGATCACTTCTGGTAGACATTACCGATTCCTCCTGGAGCAAAGGATGATTTTGTGTGGACAAAGACAACGTCAGCAACTGTGCTTCAGAAAGAAATTCATGAAGTGAGATATGAGTGCAAAGAAGTTTTAGAAATATATAATTGATTTATTTTGCTTATACTTATCTTTGTGTGCAGGCACAACAGTTATATAACAAAACAGTCTACCCAAGCACCCTAATTAAGTATCAATGATATATCTCATAGATAAGAAAGAAGTGTTTCATAGTTCAGTTTGCAATGCATTTTTTTAGAGGTCTATGAAATAATGGTAAGGCTTAAAATCATGAATCTCTTAGATCCACTGAGAGGAATCCATTCAAGGGTAAAGGTTTTCAAAGGAGACTTCTCATTAAAAGATTCATCATGTGTACTTCAAACCTTTTAAAAAAGTTCACAACAGGTTAGTACACAATTTCTACCTCCCTTCCTGGCCCCACCTAGGTCAACATTCTCACTTATATCACCATCAATCTTTAGCTGTTAAAGAAAGGGTGTGGGCTATGATTCATGCATCGTCATTATCTTTCCATTAACATTAACTAAGATGAATTGATGGAATGAGGATGAGCTGAAAAGGGAAGAGCTTTATTCATTTGGTTTTTAAATGGCATATTAATGAACAGAGAAGTAAGAAAAGACTTTAGATTCTTTAAAGACTATCAAAATGATTATCTAGCTTTAATAATAGATTTCTATAAAAATATGGTATCTCCTCCTAAGGATTATTGAGAATTAATTTAAGAATAAAAGAGAAAAAAATTCTTATTTATAAACCTGGACAAAAAATAAGTAAAATGTGAAAATGCTTTATGTAGTATGACTAATTTTTCTCTTTGTAATAGGTGAAATGATCTAATTAAAGTTCACATTATTTTGATTTTAAATAGGTATACTTAGGTTCATGTTTAGAAAAAATATTTGTGAATATATATTTAGAAAATCATCTAAATGCATTATCTCCCCATTTTATGAATTAAAAACAAAATCTATTTTTGAAAGGAGTAAAGAAAAAAATTCACTTAAACTTCATCCCACTCTACCCCATAATGGCAATTATATATATGAGTTTCTATGCTCCATTTTTCTTCTCTAAGCCTGATTATTATATGTAAATACAATTTTACCAAGATTACATTTATTTTTCCTTTTTATAATTCATAAATTCATTTCATTTGCTACATTATCTCCAGAATTATCATTTTAAAATTACTACCTAATATTCCATTGTGCTAATGTAGTGTAGTTTAATTTAATGAAGTATTGTTGATTCTTCAACATTTTATTATTTCTGAATTCTTACTATCACATAAAACTTTGTGCAAAAAGTGTATTTACCCTCTTCTTTTTTATTACTTTGAAATGAATGATCAAGAATTACCATTTCAGGAGATTTCAATACTTCAATAATGCTAACTAAATTTTGGCCACATTATTCAAAAGTATGCTACTAACTTATATTGTCCCTAGAATGTATTCATCAATTAATTCTGCAATGAATAATGAATGATACTGATAGAAATGATGACATCACTACTCACAAGGATCAACATAGGTGGGGACTATTCTAAGCAATTTATGTAGAATTGCAATGGACAATTGTAAGCTTTGTATTCAAATGAACTTGTGTTTGATGACTTGCTCTTTTACTAAGCAACACAGTAATCTCAGGCAGGTTACTTAACCTCTTTCACATGAGATTTTCCGTTCATACTATGCAAATAATACTATAATCCTGTAAGATTTTTGAGACAATTGGTTTTCCTAATGGCTGAATTTTTTTTATTTATCCCTTAAATCTGTCTGGAATTTATTTTTTAATATGGTAAAATACGTGCATCTATTCTTCTAAGTTGTTCATTTATCACATTAGTTACTAAATATTATCCTGTTCACTAATATTTAATTGATGCATGTCCTTATATTCTAAATTATCATAATTTTTGTCTACTTTGGAACTTCTTTTTTCATTGATATTTTATCAATGTGTTGGAAAATATTTTAATGATTATGTTTAATTCTTTGGAAGACTATACTTTCTAAATTCATGTTTACCTTTTCAATTTATTTGTTTTGCAGTATTATTTCAGTCTGGCAAATTTATTTTTACCAGAAAATTTTATAATTATTTTGAGTTCCAAGATGTGAGGTTATGTTTTATATATATATTAATTTTAGAAATATTATTAGCTTTTCAATATAATCCAAGTCAGATTGTAAAGACTTGTTGATGTGGTCTCTATGCAGTATAGGTGTAGTAATCTCCATTCATGAGACTGGTGGGAAGAGAGGCTCACTTTCCTGTGGTCCCATCAAATTTGGCTTCAATAAACTTTTATAACTAAATCAAAACATGTGGGTGCTTGTAGCTACAGAACCAAATGAACTATATTAAGTTGGCTATCTTATTTAAAAATATATAGGTTAGGGGTTCTAAAATATTTACTCCCTTTAAATATAAAATTTGCAATTGTATTTTAATTATCAAGAACATAAATATTAGTCTATTGAACCATAATGTCGTTCATAGAAAATTAATGAGTAAATTAAATATGACTAATGACTTAAATCTTTTCTAATTGAAATCCATTTAAATTCAATTAAACATACCCGGAGTGGTATGCTATTTAAATGGAAGATAATATTGCATTTTATGAAAAGAATGATTTACATAAATATTTAAATAAGAAAAAAGAACAAATGTACCCTGAATGAATGGCCCGAATTATATAATAAAATTGTAATATTTTAGACAGGAGTTCAAAGAGCTTAACATTTGTTAAATAATAATAGTGATAACATTATTATCATTTGTTTAGCACTTTTTATTTTTAGGCAAGTTCTAGGGTTTTTAATCTGTAGTTATCTCAGAGCAAACTTATGAGGAAAAAAACTGTTTTTATCCCAACTTAATAGCTGTGGAAACTCTTAAAGGAACTTTAAGAGCTTTGTTGTAAATCATACAGAGCATGATGGACAAAAAGTTAATATAAAAGAATTTAACTATTTTTGGCAAAGTAATTGAGAGCATAGTATCTAAAAGAATGTTTCTAAACCAAGGTTATTTGTCCTTAGATACTATGCTCTCAATTACTTTGCCAAAAATGTTAAATTCTTTTATATTAGCCTTTTGTCCATTTTGCTTACTAAATGCTTTTGATTACCTATTTTCTTTGTAAATTTGAAATGAAACTTTTCATAGCTTCATTTGAGCTGATGGGGAATTCCCTGGAAAAGATCAAACAAGGCTGAACAAGTGTTCTTGTTTAGGATTAAAAGCCACCCTTAGAAACAAACAAGTGTGCACAGTAAAAATAGATTATAATAGAGAACACTTTTCAGATATGACTTTTCAATAAAAGTATGACATATAAGTTATTGTCCTCATGTTCATAACACTTTCTGATTTAATTTCAAACATATATTTATTTTATGATTCCATATAAACTCTCAGTAAATGTCCATAAAAACTATAAGATCATTGTTTGACCGTTAGTCTTTCAACATAAAAAATAAAATAAGCAATAACATTCAGTTTCAATATACAGACAGCAGTTTGTCCAGCTGCCATCAACAGTTGGAAAGAGTTACCTTTCCAAGGCAAAATATGTCTGGCAGTAAACCCTCTTGGGCCCCAGTCTGCTAGCGACCCAGTGAACTCCTGTTATTCCAGCACCATCTACTGGAAACTTTGTGTAACAGTCAACTTACTGGGCTTGGAAATAAAGATATAAGATGGAAAATCCTCCACTAGAGAGCTACCTCTTAAAAGGTAAGCTAACCTTTGTGTAATAGTAATCCATTTCCTCTAGATAGTAAGAATTAATTGCCAACCAGAACATTCAATCCCTTCTTTGCCTGTTGATTTACTGGCCAGAAGTGGGCCCAACTTTTGGATTAATGGAAACATTACCTTGTGTCTGGTGGATGCAGTCCTCCCTGGGTACTAAGATAACAGAACCCAAATTCCTGAGGGTCCTGAGGTCTCTGACATAACTGCTTAATCTGCCATTGGTGGTGGTCCTGCCTCAGTCCTCAGTCCTTATCATAAAAGGAATAATAGGTATAATATAGTACTCTCTTGAATTGGCTGATAAAAATCTTATTCATCTAATTATCACTTAATCTATTCCAGGGAGGAACTATATATTGTCCATATTTTACATCAGTTATTTTTTAGCTATCACTAAGGGTAAATATGCCTATTATATCAAAACTTATTAAGTTTCTCCTTTATTTTTATTCCAGTTATACACCTGGCTTTTTTCTGTCTTTTCATTCATTCCCTGAGGTATCTAAACCCTTAACATTTGATACATTAGAATGGGAATCTGAGAAATAAAGACTACAGTAAAATTTTTAGGTCAGAGAGACACAAGAACAACTGGTTATTCATGGGTCCAGGGCCCTGGAATTTTGACCTCAGACTTCACTGTTTGAACCACACATGCTTTTAATCTTCAGATTTTATTAGTTCTTTTAAAGGCTGGGCTTAGACCCACTCCTGTTGGCAGCTTTGCAATGTATTTCATAGCCAGAGAGTTTTCCATCTTGGAATTTTACGCTTTGTCATTCATTTTGGGCCAAGGAATTGAAATTAGAGCTTCAAACTTCAAATTTCTTCTGCCTTTGCATTCTCCTGAGGACGTAATAACCAGAGTCTCATTCTTAAGCTTGGGAGCCCTGGAGACCTGGGCTGTACTTGTTCCCATAGATAGTGGTCTCCATTGAGAAAGTGAAAGAATGGGATATCACCTTTACTTGGGTAATAAGAGAAGGAAATCTGGATGTCATCACTGAATATCCAAAACCAACAAAGTATTTTAAAAAAATATTTATACTTTTAAAAATTCTAATGGCTTAGACTTGGGACTTAAGGTGGCACAGAAAGAAAGAGCATGTGAATGGGTCAGTAGAAAGGAAAATTTCAAGATGTTTTGGATGAATAGAGAACTGTGCTTCAGAAAACAGATTTGGCCTTAAGAAATACGGGAGTATCAGTCAATGAAGCAACAAAGAGGACTTGAGTATTCTGAGGCTAAACTAGACTGATATGAAAGAGGAAGAGGGACAGTAGCTAAGAGGACATATAGACCTATTTACTTTCAACAACGAAGCTTGAAGTGATATTAGATGAGGAAAAGTGCCCCAGAAAAGTCCCAAAGAGATCAAAAGAGAGAAGAGGGAGTACGCTATATGGTCCTCACAAGGAGTCAGATTCAGAAAATTATTATTATTTGATTTCAAAACTTCAGATAGAAACTACTATTGATAAGTTCTCCTTAAAAATGGGCAATTCCTGATATGTTCTCTCAAAATTGTTGGGAGAATCTATAAGAGCATCCAGGGATTACCCTTTAGGCACATGAATCTGTAACACCCAGAAGAGTGTTATCAAGGAAGGACTTAGCACTCCAGTAGGAGGAATGACTATCAACTTTTAGTTGTCAAGACCCACCCAGGCCGGGCGTGGTGGTGCATGCCTGTAATCCCAGCACTTGGGAGGCTGAGGCAGGAGGATCTCGAGTTCAAAGCCAGCCTCAGCAATTTAGCGAGGCACTAAGCAACTCAGTGAGACCCTGTCTCCAAATAAAATACAAAATAGGGCTGGGGATGTGGCTCAGTGGTGGAGTGC
This sequence comes from Glaucomys volans, assembly GCA_020662805.1. Classification (NCBI taxonomy): domain Eukaryota; kingdom Metazoa; phylum Chordata; class Mammalia; order Rodentia; family Sciuridae; genus Glaucomys; species Glaucomys volans. The sequence continues at coordinate 471,286 of JAJEJO010005749.1, forward strand.
CCCTGGGTTCAATTCCCAATACCAAAAAAAAAGACCCACCCAGGATAACCTCACCTGCAACGAGTATCCTAGCCCAAGTCCACACTCTTCTGGGGTGGCCTGCATAAGATGACTGCTATAGGCAGAGGTAGGAAGACCAGACCATTTCAGTCCTAAACAGAATGACTCTGATTATGATGGGGCAGCAGCCTCCATTCATGCTCAACTTTTCCTAATGTCTTGTTACTGCTCACATCTCCTGTTTATGCATGTTGATTCTAAGGGCACCACCTTCAAGTAAAGTTCATTGCTATTATGGTTTGGATATGAGGTGTTCCCCCAAAGCTTCTGTGTAAGTGTAGGAGGTGAAATTATCAGATTATGATAGCCATGACCTGATCAGTGGATGAATCCATTGAATGGATTAAAAATTTGAATGGTGTTTTAGTAAGGCTTTTCACTGCTTTGACCAAAAGACCTGAAAAGAACAATTAAGGGAAAGTTTATTTGGAGGCTCATAGTTTCAGAGGTCTTAGTCCATAGATGGTCAACTCCATTTCTCAGGGTTCAAAGTGTGGCAGAACATCCTGGTGGAAGAGTGTGGTGGAGGAAGGACATGATCATCAAGAAGCAGATAAAGAGCTCTCTTCAAGAAGGACAAGAGATATACCCAAAAGCACACCCTCACCTCTTCCAAACACACCCTTACCTGCTTACAGTTACTACCCAGTCAATCTCCATCAGGAGATTAAAGCACTAATTATGCTAAGATCATTTCACCTCTAAACTTTCTTGCATTGTCTCCATGAGCTTTTAGGGGTACCTCATCTCTAAACCATAACAAATGAATTACTGGGTGGTAACTGTTGGCAGATGGGGCACAGTTCAAGGAAGTGGGCCATTGGGAGCATACATTGGAGATTATATATCTTGTTCCTAGCTCCTCTTGCACTCTCTGTGCTGCTTCCTGGCCACCATGAGCTGAGTGACCTTCTTCCACCACACTCATCAACCATGATGTTCAGTCTCACCTTTGGGCCCAGAGATAGAGCAAGCTGACTTAGATGGAACCTCTGAAACTTTGAGACCTGAATAAACTTTTCCTCCTTTATGCTGTTTTGATCAGATATTTTGGTCATAGTGACCAAATACAGACTTACACAATCACCACGGAGTCTAGTTTATGGAGGACCCAACCTTTAACACATCTCAAAGATTATGGGACCAATACCAATGGATTGCATAAAATATGGGCAAATGTGATAGCAAATGCTGGTAAGGTCAGTGGTGTATTAGTCAAGGTTCTCTACAGAGAAATAGATCCAAAGGGAGAATGAGTGTGTGTGTGTGTGTGTGTGTGTGTGTGTGTGTGTACATGAAGACTTATTTTGAGGTCTTGACCTGCATGATGTTTTGGGGGCTGAGAATTCAGTGGTGTAATTCAGGCTGAGTCTGAAGACCTGAGAGTCAGAGTAGATGATGTGAATTCTAGTCCAAGAGAAGGAGCAGATGAGATGAAGTGTTCAGGTCAAGCAATGATACTGGAAAAGAGGACCGAATTTCTCCTTCCTCTGTTCCATTCAGGTCCACAAGGTCCACAGTATATTAAATGATGTCTGCCATTGTTTGGAACCTGAATGTCTCCCAAAGGTCCACACATTGAAGGATTGATTCCTGGAGTGGTGTTATGGGTGGGTGGTGGAACTTTTGAGAGGTGAGACCTAGTGGAAAGTCCTTAGGTCATTGGTGTCATGTTCTTGAAGGGAACTGTGGAATTCCCAACCCCATCCTCACTCTCTTTTGTTTCCTGACTAAAAGGGGAGCAGTTTTTTCCTCCTCTATGTGCTCCTACTGAGATGTGCTGCCTCGCTCCAATCCCAAAGTACTGGAGCTAATATATTATGGAGTGGAACCTCAAAATTTTGAGTCAAAGTAAGTTTTTTTTTCATAAGTTGATTTTATTAGGAATCTTGTCATAATGAAAGAAAGAGGACTAACACAATGCCCAATGTTATTGGGGAAGGCTGTCTATTATTATTGAGTCCAATGCTAATTTAATGTGGAAACACATTCACTCAGAAGTAATGTTTATTCTGGCCACCCAGCAGCATAATCAAACTGACACATAAAATAAACCATAATATGTATAAATATATAGGAACTATTGTTAAGTAAGAGTTAAGGTGAGACAATATTGTCCCAAGTCTGGAACAGATGCTTCAAAATTGAAGACCTTAGTTCCCTAAGGGAAGGAAATAAAGAGATACATATGCTGAGGGGGATCTGAGAAGATTATGTGCAAGATTCCTTGCCTGGGTGATGTGAAAGATTCCTTGCGTGGGTTAGATATTCTGATAAGAGGATATTTCCTGGATAAGACAATCCAATTCATTGTGGAGCAAATGGGAAAGAATTGCACAATTGATGCTTTTGAAGATTAAGAATTTATCATGCGTGTTGCTAAAAATCAATCTCACTATTGGTGGCCTCTCAAAGCAAGAAAACTCATCTGATCTGAAAAGAAAACTAAAATGAAAGGGGCAGAGAGTTTCAGCCTGCATTAGAGAAGGAAAAATTTATAATACAAAATTAACTTGCTAAAAGCTTCCAGAGATTCTTGAGTCTTGCTGACACAGTAGCGAGGTTGCACAGGGAAATTGCACTCTAGAGGATGTGGTAGATGTTATGGACATTTTCCTTATGTGTTTTTGATCATCTGAATTTACCAGCATCTAAAGAAAGCACTTTGCATGTGCATAGTCATCTACATCCGGTTGACCTGTCTCTCTTTGTCTGAAGTTTCTCTAGAACCGTGGATAGACTGGAGGGGGTAGCTAATGCATCAGGGCAACTACTGACTGATGGGAGATGCGACTCCAAAAATAAATGTGCAGCCTCCTCAACCTCCAGTGGGCTTGGGTTTATCATATTTTCATCATTGTGATGAGAATAACTGACAAGAACTATTGAGAGGAGGAAAAGTTTATATTGGCTCATGGTTTCAGAAGTCTCAGTCTATGGTTAACTGACCCCATTGCTCTGGGCTTGAGGTAGACAGATATCATGGCAGAGAGGCATAGTGGAGGAAAGCTATTCAGAAAATTGTGACCAGAAAAGAGAGAGAAAGACAGAGAGAGGAAGAAAGAGAGAGAAGGAGGAGGAGGAGAAGAAGGAAGAAGAGGAGGAAGAGAAGAAGAGGAGGAGCCAGCCAGGTGGGCAAGTTATAATCCTCAAGGACATGCCCCCATTGACCCACCTTCTCCAGCCATACCCTACCTGCCTACAGTAGTTCTTTTATAGTATTAATCCATCAAATGGGTTAATCCACTGGTGAAGTTACTCCTCTCATAATCTAATAATTTCAATGACTACATTGACATAGGAACTTTTGGAGAGCACCTCATATCCAAACCACAATAAACCTGATTTTCAGATCTCAGAGGATCCACATGGGATGGAGCCCCAGTTGCATGTTTAGAGGATGAACAAACAGGATGAAAGGGGACACTGAAATGCTGATGTTCTGAACTGTTGAAACTTGGGGATGGGGACTAACACTGTGGAAACGTCCTATATTGTGCAACTCAGCAGCAATCTCTATATTTCTCTGGGAATTGCAATGGGATGCACAGATAAACTTTGCCTTGCAGATTTGATAAAACATATTGCTGTAATAAACCCTTTAATATGAGTGCTCCTCAATCTCTTTTATTAGGTCGGGAAAATTCACGGAGACTATGAGGCAGAAAGCAGGATATAGCCAGTAGAGACAACCAGCTTCTCCCAGGTGTGGAGAACTGCTTGGGCTGTGACTGAACAGAATGAAAAATTAGGATATATTTGAATTTCTTTGTACTTGAGTTTGGGGACTAATTCACAAGGGCAGATTATTTTATTTTAATTCCTTAGGCTTTACTTTCCTTGAAGTTCTTTTAAGTTATAAAAGGATAAACTCTGTTGCTTTATCCTTATTAGTCTGCTTTCTCACTGCAAATGTCCTAAGGAGTTATATTAAAGTTAAAGAATCTTATACTGGCATTTTATCACTGAAACATTTATAAATTTGATTCTTGCACTATTTCAATATGATTTGACTTCATTATATCACCCCTTGTTGTCTATATCAGCTATTATGTTTGGACACAAAATGAATGCTAAATTGAAACTTAAAATTTCAGTTTTTAATTCTAATTCCAACTCCTTGACCCTAGATGAAAAATTGAGCTTCAAATTCCAAGGCACAAAAAATAAAAACAAGACAAAAACTGTGATTATGAAACAACAACAACACCTACTAGTCAAGTATTTTAGTCAGTTTTTTCTTTGCTGTGACCAAAAGACCTGACAAGAACAGTTTCAGAGGAGGAAATGTTTATTTGAGGGCTCAAGATTTCAGAGATCTTAGTCCATAGACAGTTCCATCCTCTGGGCTCGAAGTGAGGCTGAACATCATGGTGGAAGAGTGTGGTGGAGGGAAGCAGCTCACGTGATGATCAGGATGCTGAGAAAGAGACACCACTTGCTAGATACAAAAGCCTTGGGCATGACCCCAAGGCTTACCTCTTCCAGTCACACCCTACCTGCTTTCAGTTACCACTCAGTTATTCCCATCAGGGGATAAATTCACTGATTAGATTAAAGCTCTCATGACCCAATCATTTCTCCTCTGAATGCTTTTGCACTGTCTCACACATGAGCTTTTGAGGGACACCTCACATCCAAACCATAACGCCCAGGTTCTAAGGTGGCTCTTTAAAAGAACTGAGGAAAACTGGAATAATTTGTGAGCATTGTGTCCTATTGAGCACAGTAGACACACTCTCTGAGGACTGGGCATCATACAAGTTCAGGACAGATTGGGGAACAAATACAAATGTTGAAACTCTGGGACTTCCAGCTTTTTATAGACAGTTTCATACAATCAGGAAATGTGGACCATCACGTTTTATTAATTCAGTACCTCACATCTGTAAGTGACGTTTAAGAGGACAAGAGAACATGAAGAATTATTTTGGGATATCAGTGGAATGGAAACACAAGGAGAGAGGACAGCTATGTCACTATTCTAACATCTGTAGGATTTTTGACCTCTTAACCTATTGGTTTTAATCTTTAGGCCAATGATCAACCAAGGCCAGGATAGCTCCTTAGAAGGGATCTGCATCCTATCAGGGCTAATAGTGTGCACATTTAGCAGCCAACTCCATCAAAACCAAACACTATTGTTTTGGATTTCCTTCTAGGAACATTAGTAAGCAGTTTATATTTTCCTCCCAGGAAGCCATGAAATTGAATAGAAAGAAATCAAAAAGTGAGTTTCAAGGTGACAGTAGTACCCCAAATCAGAGGGGTATGTTCTAAAACTAAAGAGTTGGGTAGTTCTCTAAGGAAGCACCAAGCACCATCCAAATGTTTAATGATATACTGACCTACCTGCCCTGTAACTATTTAACTAATGCTTTAGATATGTTAGGAATTCTGTAGAATGAAATAATTTTGATTAAATTCATCTGTCCCATCCAAAGCTCTGGAATCCGGACCAACATTGATTCATTAGTTGTAAACATACCCCTTGAATTACAATGGAGTTATGTCCCAAGAAACCCACTGTGAATTGAAACACATCTGAAGTTGAAAGTGCATTTGATACACTTAACCAACATCATGGCATAGCGGCACAGGATGCTGTAGAGTGTTGGTGGCTTACTCTCACGATTGAAGAGTGAGATTGTGGCTTGCTGCCTCAGACCAGCAATGAGAGAATAACATATTGCGAGCCTGTGAAAAGATCAAAATTCAGAATTCCAGGTACAGTTTCTACTGAATGTCTATCACTTTCACACCATTGTGAAGTTGAAACAACCTAAGAGAAACCATGGCAGGTCAGGGACTTCTGTATAGTTTTGTTTCTCTCATAAAAATGTAGAAATAAAGGAAATGGAAACAAAGAGCAGTTCAACAGCCATTGGCAGGCAGGACCCACCTCTTCCAGATCCCCCTGGAGGCAGAAGGCCTGGGGCATTTGCCAACAGCAGGAGCTCACAGTGGAAAGGCTGGGGTGTCACTCAGCTTGGATAATCCTCCTGCTGGTTACCCAACAGGCCAAACTGGCAGCTGCCCCTAAACATTCTTTTGCTCCAGGTATCTGCAAACTGTGAGTCTAGAGCACTTTTATTATTGCCCCACTTTTAGGAGTAGTATATTTGTAGTTTATAAATGTTTGAGGTGAGAGGTTGGATTCAGGCTAGATGAGGGGCAGGGCAGCAGGCAACTCACGCATGCGCGCCAGAACATCTGGCAGCCCGGGCGCTTGCGCCAGAGCACAACCAATGGGATGGTGGCAGATGAACCCCAATGGCACCTCGCACCTGCCTGTCACTCAGTGGGACCCCCAGCCAATCCCAAGCGGGCACTGAACCCCAATGATAGAAACAAAACTATACAGAAGTCCCTGACCTGCGATGGTTCTCTTAGGTTCTTTTTATTCCAGGCCATAAAAAACCCCAGCTAGCCGTGTCCTTCGTGACTTCACCAAAGTTCCTCCCTGGCTCCCACCCTGGAGGGCCAGTGAACCTCGCCCAAGAGCCAATCCCAATAAAGCTTTGTTCAGTCACGTTTGGACTGACTCCTTTTTGGTCACCTGCAACCGTACCCGAAAAATGAACTTTTCTTTACTCTGGGATTCCTTGTGGTTTCTTATTCTCTCTCTCTCTCTCTCTCTCTCTCTCTCTCTCTCTTTGGCAAATAACATATATGATATATATTCATCTATATCATATATGTGTTTGTTTATACACACATACTCACATACATATATAACATTTGATATATTAACTCTTCCTGCCATTTAAAATTGTAAGCTTGGTTCAAACCTTAAATCTACCTCTTGTGAAAAACTCAGGGGCATCCCCAAGATTTCCAGGAATACCTAACATGGTCATTGCCATAGTCATCTTGTTTTCAAACTCCTGCTTCTAAAAAAGTAGTACGAATAATATATGGCACTGTTTCAAACCTTGTTAACTCAAATGCTGAACTCAAAGCTTTTGAGTTCACACATTCACACTCAGCACTGTCAGAAGACCGTCGGTGGCATAGCTGACTTTACCTTTATTCTGTGCAGATGACCTAGGTTGATATTGCTGCAAAATACATAATTTGAAATTGAACGTTAAACACCATCTGATGTGCTTTCTGCCTCAAGTAGTCCAGTCTTGATCCATATCTATGAGTCATCTCCTCTCTTGCTCCCCTTTCCATTTTTTCTCTGTATTTGTTATTTCCTCATAGTCCCATTCATTTCTATGAAGATCTAATGCATTTTAATTTTCCTAGTTTTCTGCTAATCATTGCCCTCTAGTGGTCCTCAAGGAATTCTCCTAAACCAACATCTCTCTACCTAACAAATACTCTGATGTTAGCTTTGAAGGCTTTTAAGATTCTTTCTTTCTTTTTTAATACTTCATTAGCAATAGGCTAAAGTAGTTTTTGGCACAAGTTTAAGATAACTTCATTTAGAGACTAATCTAAATACTTGAGGAGGATGTTAAATATTTTTTTCACATATTTTGTAAAACCATGACTTTTCTGAGAATAAATTATCAATGAAAAAAAATAAATAAATAAAAAAAATAAATTATCAATGAACAATATCAAATAAATATATCTTCCAACAGATTGATTAACTTGGACAAATTTCATAACAGTTTATCCTGCTTTTGTGTAATACAAGAAATAATTTAAATAAGAAAGTTTAAAGGAGCCATACTGAGCTTTTTGTTGTTTCATTTTGTTTAATTTAATGGTACTGAGAACTAACTTTTACAACCTATTTGTAAAATTCTGTGAGCCAAAATAATTTCTTTTATTCGCAATGATCAGATATCACCTAAATACATATACACCCACAACTATGTGATTAAAAATGTCTCTAGAAAAAGCTATTAAATGCCACTCCTGCTGTGCATCCCAGGAGGGGTTCTGTGACTTAAGGCAATCTAAGAAGTACTCATTTCTTGAAGCTGAGTATGAACTTGACTTCTTCCCTTCTGTTCTCCAAAACAATCAACAGTATCAAATATGTTCACCTAAGGCACTATAGGGACAGGCATTCAGGGCAAGCTCAGGGATGGACACAGGTGTGATTCACAGAGACAATGGAGGAGTTCTAGTTTTGACAGAGAAAGTAGGGAGAGAAGAGCAAGTGGTCAAGAAGAATTGTTGATCAGTCCTAAATTCTGAATGCTTTGATTCTGTACTTTCACAAGAAGTTAAATGTCTATGGCTTCTGGAATTAAAGTCATTAGATAGAAGTTTGATTTTGCTTATATATAACATATATTACTTTATATAACTGCTTGCATATAACTAATATACAATATATAATTAACTGATAATTGCTTTCTATGGATATGAAAATTCAGACAAAAAGTTCTCCAAACAATAATTTTAGCTGGATTAATAGCCAAACCCTGTTTTTAAGGTTATTTACAAACTCAATAAAAAGCACCTACAGTTGGAACCTAAGAAGAGTCCTATTGTCCAGAAGTAGTGTTTAGTTTGCCTTTTCTGTGGTTTTGATGTGAGGTGTCCCTCAAAAGCTCATGTGTGAAACAATGCAGGAACATTCAGAGGTGAAATGATTGTGTTATGAGAATCTTAACCCAATCAGTGAATTATTCCCTGATAGGGATTGACTGAGTGGTAAGGTGGGTAGGGTGTGGCTAGAAAAGGTGGGTCAATGGGGGCATGACTTTGGAGTATATATTTGGTGAGCTGAGCTTGGTCCCTCTCTGCTTCCTGATCATTGAGCTGCTTCCCTTGCCTATGCTCTTCTGCCATGATTTTCTGCCTCACCTTGAGTCCCAAGGAATGGAGCCGACCTCTGAGACCATGAGCCTACAAATAAACTTTTCCTCCTCTAAAATTGTTCTTTTTAGGTCTTTTAGTCACAGCAGTGAAAAAGCTGACTAAAACACCTTTATAGTGCTGAGGACTGAAATGATTTCTGTAGATTGACATCCACTAAGAAATTTTGATAATTTCATGTAATGATTCTATATTCATTAATGCTATTTGTCTTCTCAAAAATGCAAGATTACAATATTAAAACTCTTAGACACATTAAAATATGTTTTTCCTTTTTCTATTTCACATTGCAAAATTAAATTTGGTAAGGAATTTTAGGCATTGTTATATTCAAGTTAGAAAAGGGCATGACAAGTCAGAACATTAACCTTGACTTTACGGAGAAGAATGTAGAATAAAGCGATCTATTGAGCACTTGAAAAAACCAACCTGTCCCTAGCTCCTCACTGCACTCTGGGATAGGACAGTGACCTCAGGTTGATAAAAGGAATTTTGACTCACTATTCCTGCTGTGTCACATTGTACCACTAATCCCTACAATCTGAATAAGCTAATTAGATAATGGGTAAGCAATTTGAGGACATTAGGTATGTTTCTTTTATCCAAATCGCATTTTTAATAGGATAAACAATATTCAGATTCACCCTTTGCTAGGTAACTTGAATTCAATAATTATATCAATTATCTGACTCATGGATACACACAAGCACAGAGATTTGGAAAACTGAGTGTACTTATATCCTCATGTTAATATTGAAAATTATTAAACTGTGCTACCTTGTGAAGTGTCAAGTGTTTATTCTGAGAGAATGCCTGACCATTTCCATACACCCTCTTATGATTGCAAATAGCACTCTTGAAACAAATGTGGCATATTAACATTGTTTCATGGCCCAGAGGAAAATAAAACTTATTAAACATTTGCAGGTGTAAAGAATAATCTTAGTTCCTTTAACCTCAATTTGTGAAATAGTCCTCATTTCCCACTTTGCATATGAAATGGCATAAGTTTCATTGGTCCATGATTATGTATTAACTATGGATTGGACATAGATTTCAGACATTTGCTTTTTAAAGAAATGTTAAAGGCTCTGTTACAGATGGAATTCAAAACATCTAGCATATGGTAATTTCGGAAAATTTTCTAAGTAAAAATAAAACATTCAACTTAAATTCATCATATTGCAATCAAATTATTTCTCATTGCACATTTAAGTATTCAGTATTAACAAACAAAGCTGTTTCAGGTGAGTGGTAAGAGGAATCCGTACTGTCTACTTGATTGGAAGGCACTAGATCTCTCTCAGAGTGACAGAACAGATGAGCTTCCTTTCAGGGTTTAAGGTTGCCATACAGAGAAATTATTGGCATAAATGTGATTTCTCAGATAAGTTTACTCTTTCTACTTAAATTAATTGTGCCCTAGTATGTATTTAAATGTTTTTGCTGGTAAAAAACAAAACAAAACAAAACAAACAAACAAACAAAAAACCACAAATGACAGAAAAAAAAATCAGTAGTCTAAATGTTTTGAGGGTTCATTTGAAAACAAATTAGTTTGTATGATAGCTTTCCCCACCTGCTTGCTTTGATTTCCATTTTTATATCTCATAAATAAAAAGTGTTTAGTTAATGAACTCCCATCCTTTTAAGAAAATGACTATAATTAATTTGCCTCACTCAGCTTCTAAGATAATCAATGGTAGAAACAAGAAAATAAAATTTGCAACAGCCATGGTAATAAACTTGTCTGTATCTGAGGAAATGCTCCATAAACTGTAGGCTGATGGAAGTGAGAAACCAGTCAGTTCAGCTGTAGAGAGCAGTAAACCATCCCCTCTCAATCCTTTGTTATTGTCTTCCAGTTTCAGGATTTAAAAATCTTTGTCAAATAGAAAACTTGACAGCCATTCTTCTACTTCTTAGATTCAACTTCGTCATATCAGCATCTAAATGTCAACTCAACATTTTCCATATTGAGTTAGAGAACATATGTGTTCCTCAGCTTTCCAATACTATAACAAATCGCTGGAATAGTCAATTTATAAATACAAATTGTTTATTTTGGCTATCGATTTTAGAGGCTTCAGTTCGTGATCAGTTGGTTCTTTTGATTTTAAGGCTGTGGTGAAATTGTGCATCATGACAGAAGATTGTGGCATAGCATAGCTGCTCCCTTTTGGCTGAGAAGCAAAAGAGAGAAAGAGCAGGGGCTGGCTGCGGGGGAGTCTCACTTTCTCTTCAAGGGCAAGCCCCTGGTGACCTAAAGACCTCTCACTAGGCCATACTGCTTAAAGTTAAGTTTCTATCACCTCCAAGTAGTGCCAACTAAGGATTGAGATTATAATACATGGGCCTCTGGGGGACTTTCATGATGAGAATTTGGGTGTGGCCTCAGATACTCATCAAACAATTAGGAGAGAGTCAGAGGCCACTGGAATAAAACTGGTACCACATTTTTTAAAAAATATATATAATAAGAGGTAATGCCTACAAGCTGAGCATTAGAAATAGGGATGGGGCCAGACCACCAGTCATGGGGCCATACTTGGAGTTTTACAGATTAATGTGCACTAGCCACTCACAATGTTTAAAACTCTGGTAGTATAGGGGGTATACATAGAAAGGGCCCATCTCATCCCTGTAGGACCCAAATTGAGAAACTCCTAGTTAATGAAGGAGCATATAAAATCAGCATACACTCCTGACATAGTATTCATACTCAAGAAAAGAAGAGAAGTTGCTCTCAGCGTGGTACGTATGGATATAATCATTCCTTGTTAAAATCCTTATGTGATTTGCTAAGTACTGAGTCTTGGGAAAATTCTCCTCATTTAGGAATGAGTGTCCTGGTAATAGAGAAAATATTAAAATGTTTTATAAAGAAAAAATAATCATGAAATTTCAGAGGAGTGTAGACTGTGTAAATTTTACACTTTAATAAACATTTATTAGCTTTTTTACTTTTCTTTTTAGAACATGGGATGTTTCAACATTAATTAAATATGAGCAGAAGACCACAAGGAAGGAACAAGTTGGAATGAAAATGTGTAAAGTGTGATTAAAATTGAAGATGGACAAGAAAAAGAATGATTTTATACATTCTATAAGTTAAAAAAAAGTAGCTTGGAAGAAGAGTAGAGCACATTTCAGGTAAAATCAATGAGAAGAAACTCACACCTTAAAGATTCTACAAATGAGAAAACACGAACACCTTGCATATATTTTCAGATTTTTTAAAATTGGAATTATGAAGAGAAAACTTCTAAAAATATGAAGTGGAATAATGCTCACACTGGTTTCAGAAATCATCTTTGCAAAAATTTTCCCAAATATATTCATTGGCAATTTGTTTTTCACTGGTTACTGTTAATTAACTTTTAAAACTAAAAGCTTTCAGTTATATAACTAATACATAAATGCTGGTTCTTTTCAAAACTTTTAATTTTTTTTAAATTTCAAAAATATCAAAGTGCAGGAGAAAAATAACAGTTTTTTATATCCTCCAATCTCATCACAACTCATTTGAACAAAAATAACCACTTTCAAATAGTTTCCTAGGAGCACCAAAAGAACTCATCCTTCTAAATCCATTAACTTCTCCAAATGCCTGCCATTATATAATTCATTAGCAATCAGCAATTTGCACAAAGGTATTTAGCACAGCATTATCTACAAAAGTGAAAAACTGTTCAAACTCCTGACAGCAATGTTCTGAAGAAATATTATGTATGTCTTTAACCTGCATTAGCTCAAAATTTAAAACATAATCGTATCAGCTCTCAACATCTCTATCTTACTCTTGCCCTTAACTATTAATGGAAAAGAAAAAAAAAAAAACAGAGTTGGTGTGTGAAGAGTGGATTTCTAGAAACTGAGAAAAGGAGAGGTTGCAGTTTTTCATAATGTGGAAAGATCTATGATGATCATGGGAGTGAATGTATGAGAAAGATCAAGAGTTTGAGTTCTTGGAGAAGAGAGTTTAGGGATTAATGGACCAGTGATTTAGGCTAATCAGCTGGGTATACATCAAAATCACTGAGAATATATTTGGAAGAGTGTTAAAATAGACTGACAGTGAACCAGAGTTGTATTCAAGATGAAAGAACACTGTACACTATGCAATGAAGGCATAGCTGGTGATACATTACAATGGTGGGAAGAAGGGGGAAGGATTTGAAAGTGTTGATATTGAATCAAGAGGCAACTACCTCTGTTTTAGATAGTTGGGTGAGGAGGGTACAAGAGTAAATAGCTACCCCTTGAGGGTGCCACAAGGCAACCAGTATCCTGAGAAGAAAATCTTGATTGAGCTACAGTAGGAAGGTAAGGGAACAGGACTAGAATACAAGGAATCTTGCTGCTGAATGACCATGACTTCTAAAAACAGAGTGGGAAGGTTCAGAAATTAAGAAGGGGTGAGTGTAGATCAGAGTAGAGATGTTCTCATACCTCCTGGTGCCCAGTCTGAGAGATGAGGGATGACTTGATGTGCTTTAGGAGTGACTCCAGCAAATTGAGGTAAGTACCAGAATGAGGCTGATCTCGAGGGTCTCAAAGGAAATAGTGAGGGAGCAGCTTTGAGTACAAAGGCTGGAGGTGGGGATAGGGAATGGGGGGTCTCTCCTCAAAACATAGAGGTATGGATCCTTCCTTTTGGAAGGGGGCACAGATGTCAGAATAAAGAAATCTGATCAGTACACAGTTGTCCCTCGGGACAATCTATTTAAAAAAAAAAATTTTGTAGTTGTAGATGGACCTAATGCCTTTATTTTATTTGTTTATTTTTATGTGGAGCTAAAGATTGAGCCCAGTGCCTCACATGTGCTAGGCAAGTGCTCCGTCACTGAACTACAGCCCCAGGCCCCAAACAATCTGTTCTACTGAGGGTTCTAGAACTCTGACTTAACAATAAAGCAGTTAGAGTCCAGCTCCAACCTAGATTCTTCTTTAATAGTTTTGGGAACTCTCTGCGAACCTAATGCAGCACATGTATTTGGAGAAACCCAGGAGAGCCAGGCTGGATCCCTGCAACAGGGACTGTGAATAAATAGGTAGATTCAGAAGGAAAATGGGGAGAGAGATTTGGTTTCCCTGAATACAACAAAAGGAAATGAAATGTGTTTCACCATTTAGTGAAATAAAAAGCGCTTTTAAAATCTTGACCTGAGAAGATTAAACCAGGTTTGAAGATTTCTAGAACATGTGGCTTGTAATAGAGTATTAGCATGAGGGAAGAAGACCAAGAGAGAGCCACACACAGGGCCAACTTGGAGAGCAAACCAAAAGCCAAGGAGAAGCAGAATATGCAAATTCTTTGAGCAGCTTTAATGTAAATCATTTCCTATGCCTTTTTTAGACCAGTTTTTAAACGTATCTGTTTATGGATGTAGCATATGATCAAATGGGCTTTTTTAATGTTTAAAATTAAATGAGAGGTAAAAACTTTAAAGATTAACTCTAAAGATTAAAGCTCTGTTATTTTATTCACTCTAACCATAAGGAGAAACATTTGCCCACATAGATCTAGAGCTCCCAGTGAACAGATATATTTCAAAAAAATTGAAGACTTGTCGATTTGCAGAAATTCATTTAAATTGTTCAGGGACATATGGAAAATTATTTGAGTTGGCTAATGGAACATGACAAATCAATTCCATCTTTTTCACCTCACTGGCATATAAAAGCAAACAAAACCAGTGTGATTGCACAAAAATTCTGAAAGTTGTGATTGACAGAAATGTAACATTGGTGAGGTTTAGAAGAGAGTGAAAAGAAATCTCTATCCTCCCTCATCTACCTGTTCTGAAGAGAAGAGAAACAATATAGTGGCAGATGGAGGACAATTACAATTGGGAAAGCTAGGGAGGAAAATGTGGTTGAGAAAAACATGGCATTTAATTATTGGACTCCAAAATTTAAAAAGGTTATTAACCCAGTAAAGATAGTGCTGGTAAGATCTGTGGTATTTGAGACAGAATAACTGACAAGTTGGAACCAAATCACCCCCAGAAGACAAAGCAAAAGAGAAGTGATTTCTTTTTTCAAAATAAAACAGTCCCAACAGCTAGGGACTGGGTTGTTTTACATTAAAATGCTATTTAAGTTTTGTATTATAGTGTAGTCAATTACCCAAATTTAGTGGTCAGAGATAACCTTTTATTATGGCCTGTGATTCTGTTCCCTTTGATGCTGATTGGGGTCTTGTGGTGACATTCATTGATAGGTAATTAAGGGGATCCAAAATGGATTCACTCACATGCCTAACCTTAGCAGAGATTGTTGGAAAGTTGGGTTCAGCAGGACCTTTCCCCTCTCCATGTAGTCTAAAGGTTTCTCCACATGTTCTGTTCAGCAAGGTAATTGGAGTTCTTACAAGGAGAATGAACTCTGTAAAGGCAAGGATTCCAAGATGCAGAAAATGCAAATGCCAGTCTCTTAAGAACTAGGACCAAAGACTGGCACAGTATCACTTTGATCTTATTCTTTTTGCCAAAGCAGTCAAAAGCCCATTCAGATGGAAGAGAAGGAGTCATAGTGTAGTCTGGGTATGGTTTGTCTCCCAAAGTTTCATGTATGGAAAGGTAAGTTTTCAGTGTAATGACATAAAGGTGTAGAACCATTTTTATGGCAGGCCTAGTGGAAGGTGATTAGGTCATGGGGCCTTGATCTTCATTAATGTATTAATTCTGTCTCTCAGGTGGGTCAGGTCTCATTGACTGAACTAATTCCTAAGGAGTGGATTATTATAAGGGAGTGTGGTACTGCCCCAAATCTGGTAGCTCACCAATCTTACCCTCTCCCGCCATTGTGATACCATCTGCCATTAGGTCCTTAACAGAGCTGAGCAGATAGCTGGCATCATTCTCCTGAACCTCTACAACTATGAGCTAATTAAAACTTACCTTTTTAATTTACCTAGCTTCAGGTATTTTGTTGTAACAATAAAAAATGAATTGAGTTAAGGCTTACGTACCATAACTCCATGAAAGGAATGTCAGAAAACTTATGGTTATTTTTACAGGGTCATAGGTTGCCCCCTGACCACACACAAAACACGTTTACAACTTCTCATGGTCCCTGAAGTTCTCATTGCCTTATTATTATGTATTATGTGTAAATATTACCAGAACTGGAATCAACACATTTTTTAAAATTGGGAAATGATCTATGGGAAAAAAATAAACTTTCTTATTATAAGAGCTATTAGGAAAACAAAATGAGAGTGAGAAGGGTACAAGAAAAAATAAAAGAACAATTTAATTGTTCACTTTCCCTTATTACTTATTTTAATAATATATGCAAATAATTTTTCAAAAGTATTAATTCTGTTTTATCCTTTTCATCCTGAATAAAATACACTTAAAATTAGTATGACTGATAGAAGAATAAATTACATTGTCACAAGAGGGCAGAATTTTCATACATATTAAAAATAAATGCCAGTACTTCAAACAATTGTGTAATAGTTTAGCTTACATTAGAAAAGAGGGAAAAGGAAACTAAAGAAAAGGTGACCCTTCAAAGTGATTATTTTGACAGGCTATTTTTTAAATTATTGATAAATGAATTTTGAATTTAAAATATATCAATAAAATTAAATAAGCAGATAACCAAATTTTAATCACAAAAAAGATTTTATTATTTTAAATGTTTTATGAAGATGCAAAAGCCTGTGGAAATAGTATACTATATTGTGAATCTAGAATAAGGAAAATAATGCAAATTGTTACAAAGCAAGAGAGTTCAATGAAATAGAATAAAAGATACAGAAACAATAAGAAGAACTCCTTATGTGATTAAGGAGTCATATTAACTATTCGGAGAAAAAAACAAGGCAAGATCCTTAACTTATTCCACACAATAATATTAATTCTAGGTATATAATACATTTAAATGTTAAGACAAAATGCAAATATTCACATAATAATGAAAAAGTTTCCTGAGACGGTCCCACAAGGCAAACATCAAGATGAGAAAATGTCTGCATCATGTATAACCAGAAAAATGAGAAATCATACTCCATTATATATGATGTATATATGATGTATTGGCATGTATAACTAATTGAAACAAAAAGTTAAAAAATAGATGGAGAACATGGTGACTTGAGCACAAACTGTAAATTCTGCAGTTCTGAGATAGCTTTGCATAACTGAAAGCAAATGATAGAAAAGCTATTTTTGCAAGATTTATAAATGCCAATCATTTCTGTTCCATCCATTTAAGTTCTTCTTAAAAATAATTAAGAAAATTCTGAACACCCAACAGAAAAAGTGAACAAAGAACTAAATTCACACAGACTAGGAACTTACCAAAAAGTAAGAAAAAAGGTTCCACTTTCTTTCCTCATAAATTTCATTTATAATAAAGTGTATGGAAATTTAAGCATCAACCAAATATTGATTTATTAGACTGGTGATTGGGAAATGTTAAAGAAATTACATTTGCAGTGAGAGTAAGATCGTTGAAAAATGACCTGCTTCATATACAATTGGTAGAAATCTACTGCAAATATTCTTGCTGTTCTGATGTAATAATCAGGACAGGCTAAACATTCACTATATTAAGAACATGCTTGTGTCCCCAGGCCTAGTTCTTTCCCTAGGTGTGGTTTTATTAATGCTGGTGATAAACCCAATCTGATTTATATTACATCATTTTGTGTGACCATATAATGGCTACAATTCTAGGCTATCTTTGATCCACTTTAAGAAAAATGACAGTACCCCTAGTGTAATAAACTGTAAATAATCAGTGCTAAGGTGCAGAATTATCTAAAGAACATGTAACAAAATAGGGATATTTTGCTAATACCAGTTGCCATTAAATGTATTGTAAAATTACTGTTTTTATTTTCTAGATGATTCAGATATCATTAGAAGCATGCTAGAACAGACTGGTGAAAAGAAAACCATGCTAAATTTTTCTTCAATAAAACTTGATGGAACATTTTTTTCTTTTTAAAGAAATCCTAAATTACCACCATTTTTTTGAAGAGAAAAGCAAGACAAAGAATATTAAGCAACTTACCCTAAGTGATAGATAAGTAATAGAACTCAAATTTTACCACAGTGATTGTTACCAGATGATCTATTATCTTCACTTAAAAAAAAAAAGTTTGGGTTTAGGAATGTACTATTTAGAATCTAAATCAAAGGCTTAAGCCAAAATAGGCAATTCATTGTAAAACTGCTGAATTTTAGGAAAATTTTTGAACCAGGGTCTCAAATGTCTTATTGCTTTCTTTGTTTTCTGCTTTCCCTACATAATCTTTCTAGCTATCTAATATATCTAAACAGATATACCTAAAGAGATATCTACATGATTTACATGTTAATCTGTTCTATAAAGGGCTTCAAGTATTTCACTCATCTGCAACATTAAAAATACAGCTGATAGTGCCTAAATCTACATTTATTGATCATAGACACTCATTTGGGGACTCGTTCTTATTTAGCAAAATTGGACAAGGTTGAGCCACCGTGACACAGAGGCCTGGCTTCTAGGAACTGGCAGGACGCAAGTCGTACTTCTTGGGAGTGGTTCCCTGTCTCCTGCTGGAATTTAACACGTAAGAAAATCACTCCCCTAACTCCACCCTATCCTGTCCATCACAGAAGAAGCTCCTTCCAGTCCTTGCCCACTTTTACCAGTCTGTCTATAAATAAAAGAGAGTTGGGCTACTGGTTGACCAACTGTCCTTGTAAAGAGACCACAGCTGGTATGGCCAGACCCATGATGCCCACTCTCATAGGAAGAGTATAGGAAGAGTATCTTGTGTGTTTATTGAGTAGAAAAGTTTTTTGGGTAATAGAGAAAAACGGGCGACATCCTCCTCTGGCAGCTAACCCTTTTCTCCTGACAGACTCATTCTCTTGTCTTCCCCCTCCCCCTCCTCCTCCTCCTCCTCTTCCTCCTCCTCCTCCTCCTCCTCCTCCTCCTTCTTCTTCTCCTTCTTCTTCTCCTTCTTCTTTTAAGAAGAATCAACCATTATTAGCCCTACTCGGACTGGTGCTAATCCTGTTACTTTTGGTCAAAAGTAAGAGATGTCAGGGAAGATTGATTAGTTGGAGTTTAGTCATGTACATTTAGCTACTTCAATCCTCTGTAATCTAAGAAAGCTGTGCCTTTATTAATAGTTGCTATACTGTAGAACATGATGAGAGGGGGGATTGGTATGTATTTATTTATTTTTGTAGTGCAAGAGTGCTATACCTCTGGGCTACCTGAGCCCTTTTTCATTTTTATTTTGAGACAGGGTCTCCTTAAATTGCCAAGGTTGACCTTCAACTAGAGATGCTCCTGTGTCAACCTCCTGAGTGTCTGGGGATTATAAGCGTCTACCACCACACCTGTCAGGAATTGGTTTTTAAATGAGATTATTCAATGTGAGGCAATCCATAATAGGCATGTAGATATAATCAAGTTTCTGAACTTTTGAATTAAGGACTAGATGCTGAACTATACTGAATTCAATGATTCCACCATATAAGAACTCTTGAAAGGTAGCTGGTCAAACTTTCTAGCCAACAACTCTGTCTTATGTTGTATTTTTCTTTCAAGCTTCAATAAAGTCATCCTCAATTTCGGATTTCTTTAAGCAAGAGGCATAAAACTTTAACTGGGCAAAAGAAATAAGTGAATTGTTTAAAAGTAGTTAAGAATATGGCACTTCATTGTTGCTCATCTTAATAGGAGGTAGTTTTTTGAATTTAAAAATTCATTTAAATTCTGGTTTTTTGTTTTGTTTTGTTTTGTTTTATTTGCTACTGATACCTGTCTTTTTAAACACACCCAATGCATTAGTTCTTGGCAAATATCTTGTCATTATATTTTCTAAATAGTGCATACAATATGGAGAAAAGACAACTGAATCTTGTGGAAACGAGGACTTGAAATAGAATGATTAGGTGATCAAAGAATAAAGAAGTAGTTTTATCAGAAATGGTTGTCTTACACAAAATATTGTAGGAAACCTCATTTTAACTTACCCAAATTTAGTAGATTTGAAAATTGGACTAAGCTACGGCACAGTCTTTACACATACTGACTGTGCTCAGATTTATACCCAGGAAGAGTGATAATAAAATCAATTCCAACAGGAAGTAATCATGATAATATTTCCACTCAAAAGTACTGCCTCAGAATCATAGACTCTGAAAGTAAATCTTTAGCACCAACTGTATGGTCTTATACTGAGGCACTGGAACAAGTTCCATGAGACTTATATTCTGGGTCTTCTGTGTAGAAAAAGTCATGTGTCTTTGGGCAAATGAACTTGGGCTTCCTCATCCCTGTGGTGTCATTCTGGAGACTAATGTCTGGCACATAATAGCCTGAATAGGTAGTAGTTTTTGTGATCATTAGCCTCTTACAGGGTCAGTCCTTTGTGCTTGAATCTTTCATTCATCTACTCAGCTATTCATTCATTTCTACTCCTGACATTTGGTAATGAACATTCCTAGCAATAAACAAAGAAAATGTGATTAATGTTCATTTCCTACTATCGCTTAGTTCTTTGAAACAGTTCAGTGAATTTATTGTCAGTGTTCTTCAGAAAAGTACACTATGATATCCTGCAGAAATTCTTTCATCTGGTTCCCAATTACTTCTGGGGTACAGTACATCGGAATGATTGTCTAAATTCTACTTTGATGGGGAAGGAGAGGGGGAGAAACTGTTGTCTAGGTAGCTGGGTGGTCTGTGGGAGGAAGGTGGTAATGGTATCAGTCTGTCAGAAACATAGACTTGATATTCCATCACCTGCAGCTGCTTCTCCATTTTCATGTGCAGCATGCAGCCTGGTCTTCTGAGCTCTTATTTAATTTATAAAAATATATATATATATATATTATATAGTCATAATATTTTTACACCTTTATGAGGTATATGATGTCATACATTTGTATGATGTATAATAATCAAATAAAAGTAATGAATATTTTCATCATTAAATATTATTTCTATTATTAACTTTCATATTCTTCTAGTTATTTTAAAGTATATCAAAAATTGTTGTAACCAATAGTTACTCTCCTTGGCTATAGAAAACCAGACATACTACCTTCTGTTTGAGCTTTAGTGCCACTTATCTAATTTCTTTCCATCTCTCCCTCCTTCCCACTCTCCACTGACCTGTATTCCACTCTATCCTTCTATGAGAGATGTTTTAGTTTTTATAAGTAGGTTAAAACATGTGGTGTTTGTCTTTCTTTGTCTAGCTTATTTTATTTAACATAATGACCTCCAGTTCCATCCATGTTGCTATAAATGACAAGATTCAGTCTTTCCATGACTGAATAACATTCCATTGCATTTATCTACCACATGATTCTTCTCTATTCATGTACTGATAGACACCTTGATTGATTTTGTATCTTGACTATTGTAATTAGAACTGCAATGAACATCAGAGTACAGGTATTTCTGATCTAATGATTTAATTTTCTTTAGTTACATACTTAGTGTGGAGATTCTTATATTTTTATTTTCTGAATATAATATTTATTTTAATCACTTTTTCCTCATGTGCACTTATTTTGAGGACTGAAGTTGGGTTAAGTTACTCATCTGATTTATACTTAAATATCTTGTGACATGGTCCTGGACCTTTGCCACAATCTAGAAATGGATTTTTAAACATAGGAAATTTGAACTAAATTTTATAAAAATGGAATCAATATTTTAAGAATTTCTGGGTTACAGAACACAGTAGTTTTATTTTAGACCACAGTATGGTATAGAAATTTGAACAATTAAAAAAAGTACAGAGCTTGTCTGGACACAGAGGCACAGTTGAGTTAAACAAAATGCCTTTTCATATAATAAATGTTGCTTAAGGATTACTAAATTTTTACCAATTAATAAAAATTAATTTTTTCAAATTATAACAGCAGATTCTTCATATAAACAGGCAAGTTTATTTGCTATTAAAGGACCCCCAAACACATCAAAGTAGTATAAGGATTATGTTAAACTGAAAACATCTGAACAAACAGAAGCCACAGAAAGAAACCTTATCTCAATTTCCCTTTCCTGACTTAACTAAAACCTCCCAAACTTACAGCTTCCATAAATCCCCCACTGAGGGAGTTTCCTGTTCAACATAAGACTGACCTCTATCACTGGATATGAAAAATCAGCTGCTGTAAATCCCCCATTTGAGACATTCCTGATCAGGAAGAAGGCTGCCTAACAGCACTGGTATGAAAATTTGTGTCGGTGAGCCCAGTAGCCCTTCCAGACCTTCCTCTTGAAGCCCTAACATGGACACCCCCTCCTTGGTTAAGGGGGTATATAAGCACTTGCACCCAACTGTTTGGGAAGCCACTCCTCATAGAGTACTGTGTCTGTGTGAACTAAACTTTTCTCCTGTATGACTGTTTATTTTTGTGTTACCTTGTCAGAGCCACCAGGTCAAACATTATTCTGGGTGTTTCTGTGGAGGTGTTCTTGGATGAGCTTAAAATTTTAGTTAATTGACTCAATAAAGCTGATTGCTCTCCATAATGTGAATAGGCCTCTTCCAATCAGTTGGAAGCCTGAAAGGAAAAAACTAATCTTCCCTGGAATAAAGGAATTTTTTTGCCTGGCTGCCTTCATACTGGTATTTGGACTAGAGCAATACCATTGACTCTCCTGGTTCTCAGGTCTTCAGACTCAGGTCTCTATTGACTGTCCTGGGTCTCCAGTCTGCCTATTGACAATCTTGAGACTTGTCAGTATTCATGATTGTGTGAGCTTACTCCTTAAAATAAGTCTCTTTACCCATAAAGATACACACTGGTTCTTTGGAAAACCCTAATTTATCATGTTAATCTATATATTGTCAATCAATTTATAGACCCTGACTACTCAGGAGTAAGTTAACAGGGAAAAGTGTTCCTTCCAGATGTTTGAGAACAAGGATGGACATCAGGACTTCCTGCTTACTCTGGAGGCTGCAGCAGAGTTCTAGGGACCTCTGACCAAAGTGACAAAAAGGTAAGCTTTCCCACAGGTCATACTCTTGGGTCTCTGCTCAGAATCTGGTGGAGCAAGGTAAGAAGAAACTTTACTTGTCCTTTACAAAAGAGGAATTTCCAAAATTTAGATTTACAGATATTTTTGTTTAGAACAAGTTCTTTGAATATTGTGACTTGGTTTGATTAGTCCTTCAGAGGCTTCCCAGGGATTGCCACTGTATCCATTTGCCTCTCTCTTGTGCTATTGTTTTGTCTTATGCTAAGTGTGCTTTGTAATAAAAAATGAGAATCAAAGGGTAAAACACAAAGGTTCTATATGTCTGTTGTGTGAGCTGGCCTCACAGATACGTTACCTAGAGAGAAAAACAGACCTGTCCCATTTGTAGCCCCAAAGCCTCTTTCTTGAGATGAAAATGAGGAACTGGTTTAATTATAGACTTCTTTTTACAACAGGGTGTCCTTATCCTCACCTCTTTACCCCATAATACTTCAGTCTTTTCAGTGAAGAAATAAAGGACATTGGATTCAGGAGGAAATCAAATCTATCAATTTGTGCAGGATGTAAGAGCCACAAACTCTTTCACATCCCTCAGTACTTCAAGGTCCTTGCCATCGCCCTTACTTCAATCCAGCTATCATTCCTCTCCAGTGCAAGAGAGCCTGGTTCTATTCCACATGATTGCCTTGTATCTACAGAAGTGGTCTCAAAGTTGAAAAACCATTCTCTCAGATACTTCCTTAGACTTAATCCTCTTCTGTGATAGCCCTTGCAAATGGAATTTTAAGGGAAACAATTTTCTGGCAGATTTTATGGGTCAACTTGATTGGGCCAAGAAACACCAAGATTGCTGCCAAAACATTGTTTTGGAGTGTGTCTGTGAGAGTGTTTCTGAAATAAATTAGCATTTGAATTGGTAGACTGAGAAAAGAAGATGGTTTTTACTGATAGGGGTGAACATCATCCAATTTGTTGAGGGCCTGAATAGATAAAAAGGGTTGAAGAGTGAATTTGTACCCTGTTTGAACTGGGACATTCATATTTCCTGCTCTCAGATACTGGCCCTCTGAGTTCTCAGGCCTGAGAACTTGAACTGGGACTGACAGAACTGCCCCCGTCTCCCATACACACACTATTTTCAAGCCTTTGCACTGGGGCTTGGGACTTATATCATCATCTCCCCTGGTGCTTGTTCCTTCGGAGTGACTGAATTAGTTTCCTGGTTTTCCAGCTTGCAGATGGAAGACCAAGGTGTTTCCTGACCTCCATAAACAAGTAAACCAATTCCTATAATAAATACTCCTCTCTCACTCCCCTTACTCCCTCCCTCTCTCTCTCTCTCTCTCTCTCACACACACACACACACACTTACACAGATATGCACTGAGTAGCATATCCATCAGCAATGAACCACATATAAGACAATAGTCCCATAGGATTATAATGGAGCTGAAAAATTCCTATTGCTTATTGACATCTCAGCCATGAAAATATCATAGAGCAGACATACCTGTTTACTTGTGTAAACAAACCTACTGCCTTCCAGTTGTATAAAAGTATAGCACATAACAATATAAAATATGTGTTGATAATAACTGTTACTGGCTTATGTATTAACTGATCTATAATTTTTATTGTTATTTTAGAGTGCACTGCCTCTATTTAAAACATAGTTAACCATAAACCTTCCTCAGGCAGGTCCTTTGGTATTCTAGAAGTCATTGCTATTACAAGAGGTGATGGCTCCATGCATGTTATTGCCTCTGAAAACCTCCCAGTGGTACAAGATGTAGAAGTAGAGAGCAGTAATGATAATCCTGACCCTGCGTAGGCCTAGGCTAATTTCTGTCTTAGTTTTCAGAAGAAAGTACAAAAAGTAGAAGAATAAAACAAAAAAATCAAAGTTTAGAGTAGTGGTACAGTTTGGATGGGAAGTATTCCCCAAAAGCTCATGTGTGAGACATTTCAGGGTTTAGAGGAGAAATGATTGGATTATGAGAGTCTTAATATAATCATGAATCAATCCACTGATGTGGCTGGAGGAGGTGGGTCATGGCAGCATGCCTTTGGGGTATATATTTTGTATCTGGCAAGTGGAGATATCTCTCTCTCTCTCTCTCTCTCTCTCTCTCTCTCTCTCTCTCTCCTTCTTGATCATCATGTGAACTGTTTCCCTCCACCACACTTTCCCCCCATGATGTTCTGCCTTACCTCAAGCCCCAAGGAATGGAGCCAGATGTCTATGGACTGAGAAACCGTGAGCCCCTAAATAAACTTTTCCTCCTCTAAAATTGTTCTTGTCCTGCCTTTTAGTCACAGTAATGAAAAAGTTGCCTGAAACAAGTAGCCCATAGTAATGGCCTTGGCCTTCACATTACTCATGAACATAGTACTCCCTTATTGAGTCACCTATAACAACTTCCAGTCCTAAAGCTATATTCATGGCATCTTTATCATTTGTATCCTATTTTTACTGTATCGTCTCTATTCAGACACAAAAATACCATTATGTTACAATTGCCTACAGCATTCAATAGTATAATGCAGTACAGGTGTGCAGTAGTCTATACCCGACAGCCTCGGTATGTAATAGGTTATTCCAAGTATTTATTGGTAAGTACACTCTGATATTTGAACAATAATAAAAATGCCTACTGACACATTCCTCAGAATGCATCTCCATCATTAAATGATGCAGACTATAAATCTATAGACAACATATATTCACACATTTGGGCATACATTTATCCTTTTGGTTCTATTTCTTTAGTGAACTGTGACTAATATACATAATAACTGGTTACACCATAGTTTCCCCACTTGAAACACTTGAGGCATATTCTTTGCCTTCTGTAAAACCAGCTCATGATCAAACCCATAGTTTTACTAGCTCTTATACTTTGTGAAAGGAGAAAATTAGCATATTTACTGACTCAGGCATGATTCTGAAGTCTTACGTGCTGTTGGAATAATTAGAAGTCTGAGATTCTTGGCCTGAGCCAGCACTACTATTGTCAGTGAACACAAATATGCTGACCTGTGATAGGCTGTTCATCTTCCTACTGAATTGTTTGCTGTCCAGCACACATCAAAGAAGCTAATAATCTCGAGGAAAAAATAGGGCTTACGAAGCTGCCTTTGTAATCCTGCATTTGACCTTGAAAAACCTGAAAACTATGAATGGCTATAAAAGGGTGCCAAACAATGATTAAATGTATTATATATTGGAACAAATGCACATGCTGTAGCCCCCTGTCCTTTGACCTTTTATCTCCCATCTAATAGGACATAGGTAAAAAGACAGAAGTAGTCCAGGAAACTTAAAGACATTTGGTTCTGTCCTGAAGTCCAAAACATTCTGACCAAGTTATTTACCAATGTTAATCTCACCAAGTATCTAGAAGTAATTATCGTATCTCTTGGAATTACTAAGATCCACTCTGCTCTTTGCAGTAAGTCCAAGCAGACTTCATAAATTTATCTCTAGCCTTTGCATATTCTCACTCTTTGGTTATTGTCTGTCTGTTTGGTGGAGACTGACTGAAGCTATCAAACCAGGCATGCTGATTCAAAAACACTGGTAAAGAAAATAAAAACTGAGGTTTTCCCTTATTTTGGCATCCCTTTATAGATCAAATCAGATCAAGCCACTTACTTTACTGTAGGAATAAATTATGAGATGGAAAATACTAGGATTGTCATTAAAATTTGATATCTCCTATCATTCTCAAGCCTCAGAAGCAGAAGAGTATAAAAATATAGACATAAAAAGAATTCTAAAGCCAGTTAAGAAAATGGATTAAAATAGTGAGAAGAATTACCTTTCTCCTCTTATAAAAATGTGATGACACATCCCAGCAGGTCTGGAGGTGAGGCAGGAAGATTGCAAGTTCACAGTCAGTCTCAGCAATTTAGCATGGCTGAAACAATTTAGCAAGATCTTGTCTCAAAATAATAATAGTAAAAAATGCTAGGCACTCTGGAAAGCAGTGTGGAGATTCCTTAGAAAACTTGGAATGGATCCACCATTTGACCCAGCTATCCCACTCCTTGGCCTATACCCAAAGGACTTAAAATCAGATTACTACAGTGATGCAGCCACATCAATGTTCATAGCTGCCCAATTCACAATAGCTAGATTGTGGAACCAACCTAAATACCCTTCAATAGATGAATGGATAAAGAAACTTTGGTATATATACACAATGGAATGTTACACAGCCATAAAGAAGAATAAAATTATGGCATTTGAAGGTAAATGGATGATGTTGGAGACTCTTATGCTAAATGAGATTAGCCAATCCCAAAAATCCAAAGGCCGAATGGTCTCTCTGATAAATGAATGATGATGCATAATGCAGGGTGGAAGGGTGGCAAGATTTGAGGAAGGATAGATAGCATAGAGGGAGGGGAGGGGTGAGGTCGGGGTGGGAGGGTAATAATAACAGAATGTGTGACAGACATCATTGCCCTGTGTACATGTATGAATGCACAGATGGTGTGACTCTACTATGTGTACACCCAGAGAAACAATAGCTGTACTCCATTTGTTTTCAATGAATCAAAATTAAATAAATTTAAAAAAAAAAGTCTAGGGATGTGATTCAGTGGTTAATTGCCCCTGGGTTCAATTCCTGGCGCATGCGTGTGCACCCATACACTCACACACGCAAATCCAGACAACCCCAAATAGGAGACATGAATTGATCCTTTTTGAACTAGCTTTTGGTTTCCCTATTGCCTGGCATCTATAAATCTCTCATTCCAGGATGAAGCAAGCATTACTGGATTTTCAATGAACAGTTGTTATGATACCTATTTATCTACAGTATACATACCTGGAGGACATCATCAACAGGTGTAAAAAATGTGGCTTCTATCCGTTGACAAACCCTGCCATCTCTTTCATTGAGGAGATAGAGTACATATCAAAGTTTCTATTTATTTATTTTAAAATAACTGTTACAGTGTACATTTAGGTATACAACCAGAGGGATATGGGACACATAGAAATGGTACAATAATTACTATAGTGAACCAAATTAACATACTAATCATCACACGGTTACCCATTTATGTGTGTGTTTGTATGTGTGTGTTTGTGACAGCAAACACTACTCATTTAGCAGAAATCCCGAATGCAATTCAGTTTTCCCAACTACCGTTCTCATGTTGTACATTAATCTCTAGACTTGTTGATCCTAAATCTTTGGGCTTTCTATCCCTTGACCTATATCCATCATTCCATTTTCTCTGACTTTTGCACCCTGGTAACCATTCTTTACCTGTGAATGTTTGGCCTTTATTGCATATCCCTCAATTAGTGAGATTATGAAATATTTTTCTTTTTGTCTGGTTTGTTTCACCTAGGATAATGTTTTCCAGGTCCAGTCATGTTTTGGCAAATGACAGCATCTCCTTTTTAAGGGCTCAATAATATTCAATATTCCATGTTATAACACACACACACACACACACACACACACACACCACAGTTTCTCTTTTTGTCCATTGATGGACACTTAGGTTGTGTTCATATCTTGGATATTGTGAATAATGCTGAAATGAACATGGTAGGACAGATAAAGCATCAAGGTGCTGATTTCATTTCCAGTGGGCATATACCTAAAAGGAGAATTGTTGGTGCACATGCTAGTCCTATTTTAATTTCTTTAGGATTTTCCATACTGTTTTGCATAATGGCAGCATTATTCTTCTTTGTCATCCCAACCGGGTGTGGTTATATCCCATAGTTGTTTTAATTTGCATTTTTCTCATGAATAATGTTGAGCACCTTTTCATAAACATCTGACTATGTTCATGTATTTTTGGGGTAAATGTATATTAAAACCCTTTCCCATAAATTGGGTTGTTTTCCTGTTATTGAATTGTATGACTTCCTTCTAAAATCTGGATATTAGCCCCTTGGTGGATATATAGTTGGTAAATAAACTTTTCCCAAATGGTAGATTAACATTTCATTTTATTGACCTTTTCTTTTGCTATGCAGAAGCATTTTAGCAGACTGGGCATTGAATCCAGGGGTGCTTTACCACTGGGCAGTACTTTTTATTTATTATTTTTATTAATTTATTTGGGGACTGGGGGTTGAACTCAGGAACACTTTACCCTAGTTCTTTATTTTTTATTTTTGGACATGGTCCCACCAAGTTGCCCAAGCTGGTCTTGAACTTGTGTCTTGCTGCCTTGATTTCCCAAGTCACTGGGATTACAAGTGTGCTCCACTGTGCCTGGCAAGGTCTAAATTTTATTCAGGTAAAATTACTGGAAGGAAATTTCTTCCTTTGAATTGAAAACATAAATGCCACTGAACTCTTCCTGGGTAAGAAAGATCAAAGAAATCACTCCCTATAATTTGACTGCAAAGTAGGTATCTTTCAGTTCTCCAATATTATTACAGGGAAAGAGAATGACATTGAGATAGATATTGGCTCACAGGAAAGGCTGTACCAAGGGAACATGGAACAGTGCTTACCTATTCTTATCTTTTCTGATTACCTGAACTATGAATGGGTAGATTTAAGATCTGGTGTATACTGGTCAGGTAATATTTCCTCTGTTGAGGCTAAGCTGAAGGCTTCCTCTATCATTTATTTCTCAACCTGTTTTTGCTGTTATAGCCTGACGGAGGCACAAGGAATATGGAAATATATAGATGCCTATACCACTAATGACAAAGGTCATAAGTCACCAGACACCAACCTCATGGGTCACAGTTTCCACCCTGATCTTGTCCATGTACAACCTTGATCTTTATTTGTTGTGGCAATAAAGTATATAAAAGGTTATTCCCCAAATGGTCAGGGCAATGTTGACTCAGACCCCTATACCACGTTCTTGACCAGGTATCCTGCCTTACATGCCAAAACCGGGGTCCTTTGTACATAAAGTGTTCTCAGAATACATGTCACCCTAGAAAAGTAAGTAAGTCACCCTAGAAAATACACTTTTGTACTGAAGCATCAAGTTTCATTCAGTAATGTGGAAAACCTTTCCAAATTGAGGAACTTTGATTTAGAAAGAACAATTCTAAGAATCTAGGTATTTAGTGTCACTAGGCAGTCCTTGGAAGCACTCCAATCTGAAATTTACAGTTTAGCCTCTGTTGTTCTCTAAAATCATCCCATCTCAGATACAGTGAGTACCCAACAAGGAGGTGGTTGTGCAGTGTTTGAATACTTCTGATTTTAAGTCAAAAAGGACAAGTAGTGTCTAATTGATACGATTTCAATGACAGTGACATTCTATATCATGTTAATGAGATAGCCATTTAATTGATTAACTTATTCCCAGAAGGGGAAGACTGCTTCAATGGAGATGGGGAAATGTGTTTAGATTTGTTCCTTCTTGTTTATTCATTCTTCTAATCTATGTTCTTATTTTCATTTTCAGATATTGTACAATAAAAATATGAACCTGACTTTTCTTTCCATAACAATCAGTTCAACTCCCTGTGAAACTTCTTGTGAAGTTTCAAGTAGGGGAAATGAAGTGACCACTAACTTACCAGAATGGCATAAAAACAAATTTAAACTGAAAACATCTGAACAAACAGCAGTCATTGAAAGAAATCTTTCCAAGTTTATCTTCCCAGGATTAGCCAGAACCTTCTGAATACCCAGTTGCCAAAAATCTCCATCTTCAAGAGAATTTCTTGTTTGGAAAAAGACTGACTCAAGCACAGGAAGGTGAGAGTTCAGTTGCCACAAATCCATCACTGGTGAGCTCCCAGCCAGGAAGGAGACTGCCAATCAGTCTCTGGGTGGAAAATTGCATGGGACTCCCAATAGAACCTGCATACTTTCCCACTGTGCCCCCAAACTCCCTGTCTTTGGTTAAGTTTGTGAGCCATATGTCACTCAGCTGTAGTATGACCCCTGTGGACCACCAATTGCTATGTCCAGTGCAGCTAAACTGTGGGTTCTGGCAAGGAATGATCGGGGATTGTAAAATTAAATACTCACAAACACAGATTTTTGAAGACAAACAGCTGGGATCAGGTGGAGTGCTGCTCTCTGATGGAGATGCAGATCTAAAGAGTTATGCCAGCAATCTTAAATTATACATGTCTCATTATCAGGTTAAAGACTATGCAAGCATTATTCTAGGACATCTATATAGCTTTTCCACAGTTGCAATCCACAGTTGCAAGTGCAATGTTAGGAGCTTTGTATAACTCTCAATTAAGTCCCTTGTTTAAAATTACTATTAAGTAGGCAGGTTTAGGATTAGCAGAGCTGGTGAAACATTGTGGTTGTCTAATATGAGAATTCCTCTGTTCCCAGGAGCTATGTGCCTGAGATCAAGGTCAGAGCTGATGAGACTCTTGCACAGAGCCTCCTCATGCAGGGCATTTCCACAGCAGTTAGGCATCCTGTGCCCTTGAACAGAAACATTCCCAGGCACCAGGCATGCCACAGCCATGAGGTTATCAAAGACTCCCAATCTCAGTAACTGCTTTCCCATTCTCTGTCACCACTCTCCACAAGTTTGTATATAAACCTTTACCCTTGTTGCCCTTTGAGCCACTTCTTTTATTATTCTCACATGCCCATGAGTTAAACTTTTATATTAATCCATCTGTCAATTAATTCATAAGCCCTCACTACTCAGATCTAAGATGTTAGTTTTCTCCAAACACTATCCACCTAGGTAATTGCAGCTATCTTTCCTGAATATATACCACCTCTCGCCATGATGCTCAAACATCTTTAAATAGAAAAATGAATTATAGCTTCATAGTTTGGAAAAGAGATTCACTAATTTTTTGTGTGTTTCTGATTTCAAAATGTGGTTTCTTTTAGGTCAACACCCTGTAAAATGAATCCCTTAAGAATCATGCTTATCTATCTAACAATAGGACTCAGGATAAATTTATTACCATCATGTAAATGGGTTAAAGAATAAACCTCACTGGCAAAGTTTAGAGTGAGACAAGCAAAGGCATGGTATACTGATTTTCCATAAATTTCTTTAGAGAAGCATGCTGAGGTTGTGTGCTTATGGGCTTGTGCACCATTGCTGGATTGCTGCTGTCTTTATCTTCAAGACCTCAGACACATGAAATGCTGTAGTTCTCTCTGCTGGGTGGAGACTGAGGAAGCCACTTATCCCACAGGACTCTGAGCTTGAATTTCACTATCCTGGCTGTCCAAACTGAGCTCCTGATTTTCCTCCAAAACCTGATCCCACATAATTTCCCCCTTATTAATATCTTCATTTGTCCAGTTTCTCTGACCAAAAACCTTGGAATTATTGTTAACTCTATCCATTTTCTTTCCCAATATTAGGATGCTTAGTACTTTGTCAGATCTACCTTGAAAAATATAGCTGGAATATGACTTATACACTTCCATCTCTTTCACTGCTTGACTCCTTATGGCCTAAACATTTCCCCACATTTTTTCTCAGCAGTTATTGGTTGTTAAAATCTAACTTTATATTTTGTTTATTCTAATTATTTATTTTTCCACTAGAAAAAAGTTCCACAAGAGCAGGGATTTTTATCTTTTTCTTTTACTGCCCTGTCCCCAAGCCCCTAAATCCTTACATGTGGGATGATATAGACTGATAGCAGGTTATTTACTTGTATACCCTGGCAACAAGGGCCAAAGAGGCAGGCCAAAAATATGCCAACATTGAGTCAGTACAGAAAACTGTTCAACTCCTAGGTCTCTTCCTTTATTCTGTATACCCAGGTGATTCTCTCGACTCTTTGCAGGATATGTATATGTTTAGAAGTGGACTCATGCACTTCCATTTTGCCTTATGTTTACCTCTACTATGGGATAGTATTATACTGAAACCACCTGTCACTCTATATCAGTAGACCATAGCTTCTAGAATTTGGAGATCATGCATTTTCAGTGATGTACCCCTAGTAGGAATACAGTGCTTAACATGACATTATTCATTGCAAATTTGCTTAAATAATGATTTATTTCTAAGAACAAAGTAAAGAGAACCCAAACAAGGTCACAGTGAAGAGTTAGTGACTATTTAGAAATGGAATAGTGGAAAGTTGTCTAAAATAATTCTCAGGGTTCTCTTTAACAAGTCTGCAATGTATCCCTCCTGATTAAACTTGGAAGTTAGAATAAGTCAAAACATCATCAGACTGGAGTAGATGGCTGGAGGGCTGTTTTTTCATCCAGGATCTTACCACTTTTTTATTGTGGAAGTACAAACAGACATATTATTAGGGTGCAAACAGTAGGTGTATGCTGTTGATCAACACTATCCATCTAAATAATGTCTTACTAAGCTTCCAAGGAAATTAAAGAAGTTGAGGCAATAATTACAAGATCCAGATTCCTTGCAATAAATGTTGTTATATAGGATTGTTGAGCTCAATCCTTTCCAGAGTCTGGAACACAGAGAGAATACTAGTTTGCATCCTTCTATACTAATTCCAATTACAATGCAAGTATTTATGTGTGTTTCCTACTGCTTATATAATCTGTTGATGATATAAGAATGTGTTAGAAGGTCAAAGGAAATATTATCAGGAACTGGATAATACATCACTTGTTTTTACTTGCTATGGTAATTTTTGTGTGCATATGAAGTAATTTTTTGTAGGTTGATCATGATTGATTAGGAATCAATAAACTTAGCCCTTAGTTGTTGATGATATGACCCTGCAGAACTTATTCAGATCAGGCAGAATAGATCATTATCAAACACCTCAGCATATATCAGGACATACTGGAGTCTCTGCTCACTGAACTTCCCTGGGTTGAGGGATAGAAGCAAACAAGATTTTAAAAAATATTGTTCTTTGGGCTTTCTGTAATAAAGCGTAATTTCTATTGAGATTTATATATTAGTGCTCAGTTTTACCAATCCCAGGCCTTAATCAGTTTTCCTAATGGTAAACATACAGATTAGTAGACAGGCTCTTATTTCTGATATAAATGGCTTTACTAGGATGAATAGTATAGAGCAGCCTGTGGATGCTAGAAAGGACCTGGTTTCGGACCATAGACCAGAACAGTTCCAATTGGTATTTCTTCAGTTCTTTGTGATGACAGTCTGGGAGCCAACAGTTCTCTTCTAGCCTTTCCTCCTAGGAATAGGGAAGAGGGGGAAACCACACAGTTAAACCTCCTTCTGGAAAGCCATTTAAACCGCATCTTCCTGAGCCACTTCCACCATGAAGAATATGGTCAGGCCTTAAATAATTAGACGGTCAGAGCTGAAACCTCACTTCCATCTTTTCATTCTGTTCATATTCCCAATAAATGACCCATTTTAATTTTTTTTCATGCACCTGGCATCAAAAGTGCTTCATTTTGTACCAGGGGCAGTGGCGCATGCCTGTAATCCCAGTGGCTCAGAAGGCTGAGGCAGGAGGATCACGAGTTCAAAGCCAGCCTCAGCAAGGGCAAGCAACTCAGTGAGACCCCGTCTCTAAATAAAATACAACATAGGGCTGGGGATGTGGCTCAGTGGTGGAGTGCCCCTGGGTTCAATCCCTGGTTCAAAAAAAAAAAAAAAAAAGTGCTTCATTTGATTGAAGATGGACAGGGAATGAAACAGTTTCTCTGTGGCAAGATCACTCTTGTAATATCAGAATAAGTGAAATAATAGTAGTGAAACAGTGGCCAAAACTGGGCAAAGAGAGAAATACTCGGGGGGGCAAATCAAGATTAAGGTGAAAGTGTTGAATGTGCAGTACTAAGACACTTGAGTGGGTATGTTTAGTAGGCAATGGAGAAAAATACCTGGTGATACAATGTTGTAAGTATTGGTAAGATAGAAATCTCAATTTCTAAACAGCCAGCAGTTTATTAGCATTTAGCCATACAAGGAAGAGGTTGATTCTGTTAGCATACAACATTCTTGCCAAGGAAAGTGTAGAAATTCGTAACTTCTTTTCTTTCATTAAGCTCAAAGCACAGGACTTAAAAATAATTATATCAAAATTTGATAATATCATGTTATAACAAATTCGTTATTGCTTATAACAATTGAATTTAATGCTGACATTTCATAGATGAAACTCTTGGCCAAATGGCTACATGTGAAACTATATTTCAGCAGATTTCAAAGGGGTGTCTGGTACTCTGATCTAACTTTAATGTTAGATAATTTTTCAATTTTGCCACTCTCTGATGCATTACAGAGACTCATTTATAAAAATTAGAAAATACGAGACTGCAAAATGTCTAATTTTGTTTTCATATTTCAAGATTCTTGCAGCAAAGTGGATGGGTTCAGGGTAACTTAAAAGTGAACAGATTTTGAGAGGAATTAAAATTGGAAAATAAAACCCCCTGAAGTAAATAATTTCAATAATTCTTAAATATATAGCATTGATAATTCAAAATTTTATAGGATGATGACAGATATTTCAAGGGATATTTTATATTTTTTAAGAATGAAATACCCTATAGTAAAGGTAAATTTTCTCATCTTCTATGTGTTTCAAGTTGGTTGACTAGGTCAAGTTAATTTTGAGGTACTGTATTAGCTTTTCATTGCTATGAAGAAAAGGTACCCGACATGAATAATTTAGAGGATGAGAGATTCATTTTGGCTTATAGTTTCAGAGCTTTCAGTACATGGTCAGCTGGCTCCATTGCTCTGCCTGAATTGAGGCAGAACATCATGAGAAAGGTCATGGTGGAGGAAAGCTTAGCTCATGGCATCCAGGAAAGAGGGGAGACAGAAAGAAAGAGGGGAGAGTGCCAGAGAGTGCAAGAGAGGGAGAGGGAGATGAATTGGGAACAAGATATAGTCCCCAAGAGTAAACCCCCAAGTATGCACTCATTTCTACTAAGTCCCACTTCCTACACTGTCCACCACCTCCCAGTAGTACATTAAAATAGCCAATTTTTCACTTAACCCACTGATGATGTCAGAGCCCTCATGATATAATCACTTCCCAAGGATTCCACCTTTGAACACTGCTGCATTTGGGATCATGCTTTCAAAACACATCAGTGTTTGGGGGACCCATCATATCTAAATCATAACATGTACTGTCCTATCTATGATGGAAGAAATTAATAAAATTTTTTTGAGGTTCTAACATTTTAATTAATGAAATAGTATTTCAAGATATTTTTCTTATATGTATGCTATTCTGAATTGCTAAGAACCATTTTTATATACACTTCCAATAATATCCATCAAAACAAAATAATTTAGGTTTAAGGTAAATTACAGAATTAAAGAAAAGACTGAGGTGAAGGTGAAGTTAATCTCTTTAAAGATATGCTATTTTCTAATTATGCAGAAACCATTTTCCCCTTTGGCATGATTCTAAATTGCAAAAATGTGAATTTAAAAAGAAAAAGTATGAAGTTCAGTATTCAAAAACAGGAAACACAATTAAAACTACAGAATACACAATTTAGTTTTTCATATTGATCAGATGAAAGTAAACCAATGTTTGTTCTAAATTCTACTACATTGTATATTTATAACCAAGTTAAATTCAGTTACTCCTTTTGTTAAAACAGATCTTTATTCTTTTAAACAATAAGTATCTGTAAAGTGCTATGAAACATGCAAAAGAAACATCCAAGCATGGTCCTTCTTACTGAATTTGGTGCTCTACTCACAAAGGAGTTGAGTGATTCTTTTCATTAGCTTTAATAAATATAATTTCTTATCATTCTAATTTCTTGTGAACTATAAAATTAACAAAAATGTCCAAATAAACCATTTATTTAACATGTAGTCTATTTATATTTTAAAATAAATGAACCCCAAATAGAAAACTTTTTTGGACAATTAAGTACTAAATATCAAACATGAATGAAATATCATTCTATATATTTACTCATCAAGATTTAAATACATTAAATATATCCTCTCAAACCTGGCTGGCAAAAGAGGTAGATAATATAATAATTACATAGCCAACTTGATTTTCATGATAAAAAGTAAGAAGTAAAGAGGCAGGCATTCCTATTTAACTCATATAGCAAGGCAATGACCCAAAAGCTAATCCCATGATAATTATCTTTCCTTTGGTATCACTGTCCCATGTCCTCATTTTATAAAATAAACTTGAAGGACAGTAAGGCTCAGAAACAATCTATGTAAACATAAAAAATAAAATGTTATTAACAAAGTGAACAAAGTTTGTTTATAACATATTCACTAGGAACCACATTCAACTCTTAAAATTTGCATTAGTTTCTTTCAGCAAATCCAATGTTCCACTTCTAATTGTAGCCTAACTGCACTTGAATACTATAGGCCACAATCTAGAGAAAGCACAGTGCCTTATCCATAAGTGTTCAGTAACTGACTTTTAGTTAATAGATTAATGAAATTTCATCATCAGTATTAAATAAAATGATACAAAGTATATTTCTTATTGGCAATGGGTGAAATACATTATTACCTACAAAAGTAGTACATTATATTATTTTTAAAAGCTTTTGTCATTCAAGGCAAAAATTGAATAGCAAATCAGATAAGTCATATATTTCAAAAAAGACAAGATACTCAAGAAATTAGTCATTTTTCCTTACATAGAATTAAGATCAATGTAGATACATATTATCTGAAGGTAATACTAGTATCTTTTCTTTTTCTTACATTTTCGGAATTTGGGGTTGAATTCATTTCCTCTATTATTTTCTGTGCTACTATCACTGTCACTGGTTTGCTTTTGCCTTTTTCGTGTATTCATCTGATAAAGGTCAGAGTCACTGGGTTGTTGGAGAGTCCATTCATAGGAGCTGGGTCCAGCCTCTAGATCTGGAACTTGACTCAGTGAGGAAGACCCAGGCACACTACTGGGAAGTGGGGCTGTCATCTCATAGTAAGGAAGCTGCAGCACTGGATTAGGTGCATGCCACTGCTATGGGGAAGAAAAAAAGTAAAGTCATGTACCAAAACAAATCTAAAAAGCTAAGTTAAATGCATGTTAAAAAAAAAGCTTAATAAATGTTAAAAGTAACATGAATTATGCAAATAGTCATGAGTAAACCAAACTGTATGTTGATATAAGAAAGGCAGTGACTTCATCGTAAGAGTGTGGAAGCTTCCTTAAATCCTTATCATAAAGATTAAAGGTTAATCATAAAGATTAAAGGTAATAAGTGGTTGTTCATTAAAATGAACTATTTGAGCACCAAATACTAAGGATAATTTTCACATTCCTCATAAATTTGTATTACATATGTGCTGAACCAAATGTGTATCAAACTTACCATTTTCTGAAAGAAAAAATATTCTTGAGGTAAAGCAGTATTGTTAATTGGAAAAAACTGCATAGGAAAGGAAGATCTGCCCAACATTTCTTCATTCCTTTGAAGAAATAAAAGGGGAAGCAAAAAAAACCCTTTAAATTCCTTGGTACAAATATTCTTTTCTCTTAAAAAAATGAGAGTTGTCCATAATTAGAAAGAGAAAGAGTTTCTCTGGTAGCAGTTAGAAGTAAATACCTTAAATAAACACATGCAAATAGTTAGTTATTATATTGATAATGTAGTGTCAGAACAATAAATTAATTACTTCATTACCAAATACTGAAATTTCAATATTGAGTGTCACATCTGGCCTTCTGATACGAAAGTGTTAGACCAGCTTGTATTTATATAAAGACATAAAACATTTATATAGTAACAGAACAACAGCAAGTCATTAATCATCACTGGGGGTACACTTCAATCTTCCACAGATACAAAGAGGGAGAGATTTTCATCAATTTATTTTTGAAGTATCTTTACTATGTAAATGTAAAAATTGTATTCCTTTCTAAATGGAATACTAATGTTAACACAAACATGTTTGCTGACATCTTCCATGCATTAAGATAATCAAAACATCCCTAATTCAAAAACTATGTCCCCATGTTTCATTTATTCATGTGAGAGTTGCTCTTATGGAGATGTTATAAACCCTGGTTAGGTCCTGCAGCTACTCTTTGATAATCTAGTAGTTCTATCATATACCCTAATTTTAATGCTAATACCACTAATCTTTAGGTTTGGAAGTGTATTATGAGGGAGACTGAAATCAGCAGAAGCAGATGGGGACAAAATGACAGGATACAGTCAGAGGGTTGGGGAGACCCCCTTTATAAATATTGACAGTAGTATCATAGAAGACAGCAGAAGTATAAACTTCATTAAGAAAGAAATCAGAGAGGTGTCAGTTGTTCTATAGTAACTGAATAAACAGGCTGCTGAATGGCTGATCAGAAGGTTCTGATCACCTCAAAAGAGCTCTTACATAACAATGGATTTGAAATAAATAGGAAGAAAGAATATGAAAGATAAAAATATTTGTTAGTGAAAGGAAGAAGAAAAATATGAGAGGTCAGTAAGGGGCAGGGTTTAGGAACAGCAGAACATGTGTAGGGGAAGTGATAGCAAAGAAACAGGTGAAAGGTGGAGAGAAGTTACAGAGTGGGTAAGATCAGATTTTGCAGCAGAGGTGGTGAGATAAGCTTCATTATGAAAACAGGTGTCAATTTTCTAAAACCAGTATCTTTCCCATGTGAGTCTCAGGACATACATAGTTGTCTGCATGGAGGAATCACATATAAATTAAAAACTGTTATGGACAGATATAGACTCTTCACATTCAGCTAATGAAGCCCCCAGTACCTTAGAATGTGACCTGATTTGAAGACAGGATCATTGCAGGTGTCATTGGTTAAGACATGTTCATACTGGAGTAGGATAGGCCCATAACCCTTTATGACTGGTATTCATATGAAAAAGGAATATTTGGAAATGAACACAGAAGAACACCATGTGAAAATAAAGGCAGAAATGTGGGTAATGCTTCTGTCATTCAAGGAATTCTAAGCAATGCTACCAAACCAACAGAAGATATGGAGGAGTCATGGAACAGATTCTTCCTCACAGCTCTCAGGAGAAACCAATGCTCCTAATACTTTGATACTGGATGTCTGGCCTCCAAAATTGTGAGACAATAAATTTCTGCTGATTAAGTAGTCTGTAGTACTTTGTTACAGTGGCCCTAGCAAATTAAAATTAGTCCATTAAAGAGGAAGGCATAAGAGGCAACAATAAGTACAAAAACCTATTTACAAAGAAGACTAATGAAAGACTAGGATTACATGGGCACCATTTTTCTTTGCACATCACATCCAGGACATGATAACTCATTCTTATACTTCCTTTATGACATACCAAATAATAGAATAAAGTACTACCAATGAGATGTAGTGTCATGGAATATACACATAACTTTGATATTATACTCTAGATTCTGATGATTAACTGTATATCAAACATAAGTAGAAAATATAACAGTTTTACTGCCATCTTCTAGTGTCTATCTAGTCTTTTTAACTGAATCCTACAAATATCTTGTTTCTTCCCCAAAATCTGATGGAAATGAAGTATCTTTTCCCACCTGGTATTAAGAAGAGGGGAAGCTATTACATCACACATATGGCTCAATCCATAAGTCTATAATGATTTCCCTACCATAGTAGTAAATTTCCTTTTGTTCTTTCTAACACTTAATGAATAATTAAAATGTATTCAGTGTTTTAAGTACCTTGCATTTATTATAACATTTTATTCTCACAAAAATTTTTCAGATATTATTTTCATTTCACAGATAGGACACAGAAAGGTAAAATAACTTAGCCAGGGTCACACCATTAATAAAGTGTCTGTGGCAGGATTCAAATCCATGCAATATGATTTCATTACCTACTTTCTTAAGTTCTCCTGGTTTCATCAATATAGAAAGTCTGGGGAGAATGAAAACATGGAGCATACTTATTTGGGTTTTAATACCTCTCCCAAAGATAATTCTGGGTATTTGCCAGTCCCAAAAGGTCACTCTTCCATGCCTTAGAGGGCTGACACAGTTAATAGGGATATGAGGTTTGGCTATTATTAGTTTGAGAATACTCACAGTTCTGCCAAAGACTACAAGGAAACAAAAAGGATGGACAAAATTCATAAAAATGCTTAGTGTAGACTGTAAGTATGCTAGAAGTTTATTAGATAGCAATGGAACTATTAGGGATATAATAAGCAAGAAACCTGTGAGGCCAAGATAGAATTCATAATACATATTAATGGATAGCGAATGAGTTAGACCTTATAAGACAAAAGAGAGGGATACCTACTCCTGATCATGCCACCTCTTAACAGTTATATTTCTCTTCTTGCCTTCATTTTGCCTAAGATAACTTCAGATAAAACCTACAAACATCAAGCTAATGAACCAGAAAGCTCCCACACCTCTTTGAGAAATAAGTAAGCAATATTAGTTCCAGGAACTTCCCATCGGAATGGATAGCCTAGCTCAAAGCTCAACTCTCATCTTCATCACCACACTATAAGTAGGGAAGGTAGACAGGAAGGAGAGAAACAGAGTCTGTGAATAATTACTACAACCAGAACCCAGTTACTTGGTCCTTCTGCTCACTTACACTCTATCCTAAGAGTCCTAAACTATCCACTATCCTTGTTCTTGCTTTTCACTGTGTCTTTTACACAGTGACTTGGGAATCTTAAATTGGTTTGGGAGCCTTCATGTACCATAACATCTGGGATACCTTGCCAGGCAGTATACTGGAAGGTTACCACTGCATCAAGACATCAGGCTATAAAAAATTCTAGAACACAGAGAAGTTCTAAACAATAGTAAAATAAATAATTGAATGGCTTAACATCGGAAGGCTTAGTTTCAAGGCTAGCACTCTATCATCCTTGTGACCTTGAGAATTGGTTAACTTTTGTGTATGCATTTACTGAAACATAAAATATGGATAGCAATATCTCCATGATCCATTACAGCAAGACCTTGTATGCTTAAATGATTTAACAGCTATGAAAAGCATAAAGAAAACCATAAAGAACATGACAAATATAAATCTATGTCACTTACTACTTTAAATATTAAAACTGAATTTTAAATGAAAATATTTTCTCTCACTTTCCAAGGGTTCAGAAGAAATGAACTTCATAATTTGATCCCATGTATCAATAGTAAGGTTCTGCAATAGTCCAGAATATGTTAAAAATCTTCCTTGCACATATTTACTATTTTTAATATAAATTATAGGAACATATTTATTTGCTTTACCTTTATGAAAAATTTATTTTTAATTACCTGTAGCCATGTGAATTTATCTTAACACAACTCTCAAAACTTTGGTTCGCTGGTTCTGAAGAGCGAGAACTTCCTTTAAAAGAGATACAATAATTACTTCATGGTACAATTACTTGGAGTTCTAACATTACAACACAACACAAACCAAAATCTATTCTTTTTGGCATTGGGGATTGAACCCAGAGGGGCTTAATCACTGAGCCACAGCCACAGCCCTTTTTTTATACTTTATTTAGACACAGGGTCTCACTGAGTTGCTTAGGGATCCAGCCAAGTTGCTGAGGCGGGTTTTAACTTATGATCCTCCTGCCTCAGCCTCCCAAGCCGTTATGATTACAGGTGTGCACCACCATGCACAGCTCCAAAATCTTTTAAGATGTAATATTGACTTAAAATTCCACACTAATGTAAAAGATTTGCTTATCTACTCTCAAGTCTTATTTACAGATTATATATAATACTTTAAATGAATGAAGTATAATCAAGATTTGTCCAAAAGCAAGTTGTATCTAAGAATACATTAATATGGAACTACATAAGATAATATTGTTTTGTTCTACTTACCCATAAACTAATAATGACAAATATCAGTGCTGTTGCCTTTACTGTAGAAGGCATGAGTTCTCGAAACTGCTCAGACAAAAGCCAAGTCAACCTTTTACAGGATGTGTCAGAATATAAGCAACTCTGGCCTATTCTACCAGCATGTGTGAGTTAACTGGGCAAAATCAAAGAGCATGATCATCCATGCATTAAACTAAAAAAGAGAAAATCTGAAAAGCAAAGAGAAGAACTTTTTCTATACAAGAAGAAATTGCTTTTTTAATTCTTATTTTTCATTTTTAGTAGATCGAGGAAAATAAAAAAAAGGATGATACATCAATAAACCTGAATAATTTATGGTATTGATACGTCAATAAATCTGTACCATTTATATAACACAAACACAAGTATTGTAAGAATCACTCAGATGGTCTCAATCGGTCCCCCGAAAGATGCAAAGCCTAGTGTAATAGGATGTCATTCTCTGGGCACCTAATCACAGATGGCTGGTTCCTGACATGAATTCAGAACAAGGATTTGAGGCCATTTGAGGCAGGAATCTTTCCTCCACCACTACTGAGGACACTCTACAGGTACCTTCATCCACTTTGCTCTTAAAGGGGCTTAAATTCAGCTCCTGGCAACATATAAGATGGGTTCCCCAGAGTGGCTAATTTATCCACTTATCTTCCAAATAGCAGGTATTTGATACCGCATTAACAGTGACAAGAAGATTGGCAAATAGCCTTGCTATATAAAAGCTACATATATATATCTAGTTCATGTAAATTTGATTACTTTTAGTCAATAGCAACTATCATAGCTATTGATGACTATTTAAAATAGAACACTTTTAAAAAGTACATTTTAAACTTCGCTAAAGAAGAGATGCTATAAATTTGGTAATATGATTGGCAATATAAATTAACTATATAGTATTATAAATTAAATATGTGTTTGAGAAAATTAAGTGACTACAGAGACATTTTTATTGTTGTACTATATGGAAAACAAAATGCTTACAACTTCTGAGAATAGCAGCAACCACAAAACACACTTTGAAGATTCATCAGTGAGAGAACCTACCAAATCGATACTGCACATTAATTGGTCTTCCATATAAACGAATTCCATTCAGCAAAGCTATTGCATAAGACACTGATTCTGGGTGCTTAAAGCAGACAAATCCAAAGGATTTCGGCTTTCCTTCTCTGTCTTTGCATATAGTCACTTTGGTTAGTGGCCCAGCCTACAAGAAACTTAAAAATTATTTTCTCATAAATCCAAAGATTTATTTTCACACTCAGAAAAATCAATTAAATTTTAAGGAAAAAACAGCAATAGCTTTATGCAGCTCTGCTAATAATGTATCTTCATTACAAACACCACACTTACTCATACTTCCTTTACATTTTCTTTAGCAAATTCTCCATAGGCAAAAAATAAAAATATAAATATTTTCTGTATCTAT
Source organism: Glaucomys volans (assembly GCA_020662805.1). Taxonomy (NCBI): domain Eukaryota; kingdom Metazoa; phylum Chordata; class Mammalia; order Rodentia; family Sciuridae; genus Glaucomys; species Glaucomys volans. Next base: position 515,207 of record JAJEJO010005749.1, read on the forward strand.
TAAGTGAGGTTTACATCTCATTTCGGTGGAAAAGAAAAATCATAAAAAATGGGAAGATAATATATGTTGCCTATGCATCCACACAACTGATATGGATCTAGTCCTTATGGTCTAGAAATCATGTGGTTTTCTGTGCAGGGAATTGCAACTCCACCTTCATCTCTCCCCACTTCCTTTTTTTGGAGGGTCAACAAGAAACACCCTTGTGGAGTGAAGTAACTTTATGTTTACATTCCTTTCTCCTTTTGGTGATAAGTTTCAAATTATATTGGTAAAAAAAAAAAGGATTAGAGATTTTGTTTTAAAGGGAAAACTTAAAAAGGTAGCAAATTAAAATGATAAACATAAAAGTCTTAAAATTAAAAATATCTTTCAAATAATAAAAAGTTTCATGTCTAGGAGAGAAAACTGTGGTCCTGGACAGAAACTTCTCCACTAAACTGTGTATCTATTATTAACAGAGAGATACTTTGGTGCAGAGATAAAGTAGGTCCTTCAAAACCAAATAAATTCTTTCACCTCTGGTACTCATACTCAATCCTAGACATTTGGTTCTGCAATTGTCTTCCTTGGATCCTTCCTTTATTCTGATAGGAGGAAGTCACTTTTTATTTCTGTTGATGTTAGCATTATTATTTCTACTACTACTTCTACTACTAGTAACACCACCAAACACCTAGTAAATGCCAGCTATAGCTTTACTTTATTTAGCTTAGCTCATTTATTCATCACAATCTCATCATATTTAAGATACTATCACTCCTATTTGACATTTGAGGAAACTCAGAGACACATGAACTGGCCAAAAATCACACTGCTGACCTCAGAGCCCATACTTTTCCATACTATATACACCTATCTTTGGTAGACTACCCTAAATAATGTTAATTGATTTTAATTTTCCCTTGTAACAAAGTGTAAAGGCTACTTCTAAAATTCATATGTCCAGCACCATTCTTCGTGTTTGCCCTGTAATTCTGAATCATTAAATGTTAGATGAGTGGCTGAATGAAGATATACAAGTGAGGCTAGTGAGGCGTCGTGTGTATGTGTGTTTACAGAACACAGGAGATTTAATCCCGAACTTAATCCAGTCCTCAAAAAGTTTCCTAAGGTTCTCTTGGAATGCAGGAAAAGACCTTGACCAGGGAGTCAGTTGGTCACAGTCATGGTATACTGGTTGTCCCATCATCTCACATCTCATTAATCATGCTAGAATAAAAATACCCTACGCATAAAAGGGCTTAGGGGGATGAGTAATGTATATGAAAACATTTTTAAAGCTATACCTCTCACTTTGCAGGAAGTGAGGCATAAGGGTGCTTATTATGGGAAGGAAGACAGTGACAGGGCTGTTTTCTGCTGGAGCACATCCAAGGCCGGGGAAGCGCTTAATGAGGACTGGAATTAGGGAGGGCCCAGTCGCTGCCCACGGTCAGAACTCTGCAGTGGGGATGGGGCTAAACCTTATCTTTCACCAGCCGCTCCACTGGGGACAGGTGCATCCAGTCAAAAATAATTAAAAGCATTGGACAACAGGGGGCGGGAAGGGTGCCGGGCTGCCCAAGGTCCAGGTGTGCCCCGCCCCTCCGCCGCCCCTTCCCCGAGGACGGTACCTGAAGGAATAGCTCGTAAAGAATCTCTTCCCGCACGCGGGCCTCTAAATTGCCCACAAACACGGTCCTTTCGGCCTCCTCCTGAGCTGGGAACATCCCTCCGGTATCGGCCCCAGGATGGAGGAAGCGCCAGACCCGCCCCCTGGCTCAGCTTTACTGCGCTGCTGGGGCGAGGGAGACGGGAGCGCGCGCGCCAGGGGCGGAGCTAGGCTTCGGGATACGCCCTTCGGAGCCTCGCGGGGACCGCCCACCACGCTGCCGCCACGCCCAGAATCAGGCTCTGCGAGAGTGTTAGGTAAGGAGGATTATGGCTTAGGGGGCTTTGCACTTTTGTTTGTAGGGGGCGTTCATGAGCACCTGTTTTCTCCTGCTCGTTATTTGATTTTGGATTTACTCAACCGACATTTTAAATCAAGACTATAGAGATGATCTAAGATTTAGTAACTTCACTTTGCAAGCTACTAGGCTAATGAGGAAAAAATAATTTGCCTCCAGTTAATGGATAAATTATTAAAAGATTTTAAAATTAAATTGTTCAGAAAACACTTTTTGAAAGAATGAATGCATGTGTGGATCTTGATATAATAGAGTACTGAAATTAAAATTTTATTTATCCAGGAAGTGCTCCTAAGAGAAGTCTTTGAAAATGACAACCCAAGTTTCAGGTGGTCTCGGAAAGCAGTTGCATTTGAGAAAACAGCCATATCAAGGAATCCTTGGAAAATGTCTACGTAGGACCCTGCAACCATCATGTAAATATTGTGCAAATAATGAGGACATCATTCTTTTAGTTTGGGAATTCATTTTGAATGGAGGAGACAAACTTTTGCTTATCTGATGGACCAGAAAACTCATCTTTTCTAAAGAAAAGATACATTTTAGGACACCTGCTTTTCCCCTTTAACTCTGACATTACTTAGTTTTATGACTTTGAACAAGTAACATCTGTTTGAAATTAAGGTTATGGATCAAACTAAGTATAATTGCTTCGTTTAATAGGTGTTTTCTGAGTGTTCCTTATGTGTAGGCACTGACTTTGAACTTGGGAAATGAAATAAAACTCTGCATAATGGGAGAGACAAAGATTCAATACATGCAACTGCAATAAAGTGTCAGTGACTTTAATAATTATCTCAGTTGATAATTCATGAATCTATAAATTATTCCTCTTTTCTCTCTCTCTTTTTTTCTCTTTATCATCTGTGTAAGTGCACAAGAGTAGAAGGGGTTAAGGAAGCTAGTACAATGTGAGTAAATAACAAATATGTGCTGACCAAGTAAATGGTTACCTGCAAGTCTCAGTTGTATGTATATCTCTTGATACATTTATGTTTATGTACCTCATAAGTGTTTTACAAACCAACGTATTTCCTCCTTAATCTACGTTCAGATACTGCTTATCTGGGAGTGGTAATTTCAGCTTTCTTTGTAAAAATTCAGCGTTATTTTTAACTATGCATGCTATAGACCTTTGCATTTGCAAATAATGATCATATTATGCTGAAATTTGCACCGTTCTTTTATCTACAAATACACGAATTTGGTGTTCTTATCACATCTTCTCTTTTGGTTGTACATAATTTATGGTGCTTATAATTCTGGAGTACTTATTCAATATTCTAAACTCTGAAATTCAGCCCATGTGGCTAGCTGTTTGTTCAGAATTTAACCTCAATAGATTTTTTTAATGTATGTATCCTGTATCTCCTAACTCACATTGAATGCCTGCATGATAGTAAATCTAGCAAAAACAAAAAATAATTCACTTTACTCTCAGCATTTACTGAACCATTAGTTACATATAAAGCATTGCTGGTTTCAATACAAGGAATACTTTATAAAGAATTAGATTTTCTTTATTCATACCAAGATGTCTTATATTTTTACTTGTATGAGCCTATCAAAATGAAAATAATATATATGCACATCAGTTCCTAGACATACGCTGGAGCTCCTTTCTTTTTCTTCTTTACTCAGGTGACTCTTTTTTTTTTTTTTTTTTGTGGTGCTGGTGTTTGAACCCAGGGTCTTGTGCATGCAAAGTAACTGAGTTATATTCCCAGCCCCCTAACTAACTGAGTTATACTCCCAGCCCCTGATTCATTATTTTTGTAACTCAGTCCAGGTAGTATATTCTGCAAGGATTTCCTGAACTCTGCAATCTAGATTAGCTGGATGCCCTACCTATATAATATCATAGTTTCCTAGGTATACTTTTTCAAGTCCTCCTTTATTGTGAACTACTGTACAGTAAATATATTAGGTTAGAACAATTCTGACACATCTGTGGGTCTCTAATAAATAGAAATAATGCGGTTCAAATAAGTAAATTTCCTTATTTTATCCCCAGTAGGTTAGTCTATGCTGGGCAATCCATAGGTGCTTAATAAAAGTTGCATAAATGAATGACTAAATAAATGTATGAATGGCAACTTGAAAATTTACTTTTAAAAGACTCATTTTTAATGGATTTCATTTTGCCTTCATTTTAAAAAATTCTAATTTTGTCTTTATTCTGATTTTCCTGCCCATATTTTCCCCTAAGTAAATATAGCTTTTTTTGTTGTTTTATATGTGCTTATTATAAATAAATAATTTTTGAATTTAAAGAAATAAAATTAAAAATTACCAGAAAATATACCACATAGAGATAATAATTTCAGAGGAAAACCTGGAGTTTGAACATTGTGTATATGCACATCACACAATTTAAAAATCATACTATCTCTACCATTTTTGAGCTTGTTATTTTCTCCCTAAAACTGTAATGGAGTTTTTATACATATGTAAATATGGGTCTATCTGCTTTATTAATTTAATCTGCAGTATGGAGATAGTTAGGCTAATCCTTCCTTATTAGACATTTATATTTTTCCATTTTTTGGCTATTATACTAATGCTCAGATGAACATCCTTGCTCTGATACCTTTGTACACATGTGGTTTATTATCACACGTGAGGACCTTGGATTTCTGTAGAAAGTACCTTGGTGTTTAATTCTGAGTCAAAGCATAGATTACTAAATATTTTTGACACATTGCTAAGTTAAATAAAATGTTGTAGTAAAGTCCATTCTGATATACAGTGACTCTGCTATCACCATAAATATTATTCAACTATTATGATTACCTCAGAAGCAAACCTGGGACATGGAGCTCAGTTTTCATTCTTCTCTATCATTACCATCACCATTATTGGCAATGTTATCATCACCTTGGTGTTCTTGTTTACATTGTATAAATGTCAGTAAATGTTTTAAAATCATTTTTTATATCCAAGGAGGACTAAATAAATACCCAAGTAAATAAGGACCTATTAAATTATTGGTATTTTATATATTATTTTGTTATCTCTTTATAATTTGCTATTTAATCCAATAGACTCTAATAACCCCAACTTTCTCCTATTGACAGTAAGTATATGATAATAAAGACACGTATTTTGAAACTCTGCTCTATATCATGCTATCTGAAATGTCAAGTTCATCTGAACTCTTTAGAATGATAAAGATGAAAAAAATGTGCAAGGGTTGTATTTTAGTATTACTTCAAAAGCACAAAGGAAAGGGAAATTATAAGTGAAATATTACATATTTATCCTTTAACTTATTCAGTATACATTTGTTAAAAATATGTTTCACATGAATGATACATAGATTATCTCTCTCCACTTTCTGAAATGATGTGGTTTATTTATATTCCTGTTAGAAAAGTACAGTTATTACAGCTCAGACCTACATTGTTTGGTGGTAAACAAATTATAGTAATGGGAATCTTTAAAAATAAAGCCTACATAAAACACTCAGAAATCAAACAGGTCAAATGATGAAGTTTCATCAGCAGGAAAAATTTTATAATTTTAAAATGAATATCTCATTTTTTTGGGGGGACTTCTAAAGCATGATTTCAGACTCAGATTAGTTTCTGCTAATCTCTGATGTATATTAAACACTTCTGTTCTTACTGAATCTTTGGAATTTACAGAGACATGAATTTTCTAAAAATAAATTCAATTTTTGACCTTCTAACCCATACACTTAGAAAACTCTCAATTTTCTTTGCTTAAGTTCATAGCTGGGAGGAAAATAAGACTTAAGTAAACATGTAAAAAGAAAGCTTGTAATAATTTAAAATTATCAAAGCAAAAGCAAAGGTATTTTTTATTTTCAAATTTTAACCTCAAGAGACAAGCTAGAATTTTAAATTTTAAAATAGCCTCTGTGTTTTAGATGTAAAATGATATAAGCCTGAAAAGCCCATAGTTTACACTTGACAGCTTCATGGGCATGGATTTCATTACTGATTTTATGGTGTGTAAGGACAACTTAGTTTGTAATCAAACTGAACATAAACCACAACTTTTTCTGACTCTTCCTATTACTGCGGGAATCTAATAACAAATTTTTTTTTTTTTTTTTCCTAAGCTCTCCACAAACAGATTCTTCCAGACCACTTCTGAAATCCTGAGGCTAAAAGGAATAAAGAAATATGCAATTAGCCTTTTCATTCCCTTAAATTCAACTTGTGTAGCTGAAGCTTTGTGCCTTATTACAGTCTTTGACATGAAACTCCTCACAAACTCAAGTCAAATGGGAGAAAACAAACCTCACCTTTTCAACAAAGAGGGAGGAGCAAGTCAGTTTTACAGTAAAGCCTGCCAGCCTGTGACAAGCCTACAAAGAGAAACCTTAATGAATTACGGAATTGCTTTTTTTGTAAATCTGAGTGCTTTTTTTTGCTTTTTCAGATTCCAAATGAGAGTATACGTTTTTCTGTGTTTGATGTGCTGGGTAAGATCTGGTAAGATACTTCTTAATTTGTCTTTAAAAACTGCATATAAAATAATAGTATGGTTTGTATTCTGGGATAAAGAGTGCTATGACATCATAGTATGAAAAAATATGTTATGATCATAGGTATACCAAGTCAGATTACTGTGATGATTTGTATGTATACATATATGTGTGTTTTTTTTAATTGGGAAATTGATGTGCTGTATTTTATTTACTTTTCAGATAATTAGTAACTAGAAAACCTTTTAAAAAAAGATGTACATAGGGAATAAATAAAAAAACTCAAGAGAAAAAATAATTGAGTAATAGAGAAATTAATTGAGTGTTTGAAGGTCATGACTTAATAAATGTCTTATTTTAATTTCATTAATTCAAATATAACTTTTTTTTAGTAGACTTCTTACACAAGTAAATTATCAATTGCAAAGCAAACTAAATCATAAAATACAACTTTCTTCCTTGTTTAGCATAATAAAAACCAAAGCTGGTTTATGGTCATAAGGAACAATTTTATTCAATCCTGGTTTATGTTAATAAACTTTACTAATTTTAGTAAAGTAATTTACTACTTTATTAGTTTTGATGGTGATAAAGTGATTCCTATTAAGTTAGAACTGTTCGTTCTACTTTATGATAATGAAAACAACAAATTCAAAATTCAAAATTAATAGCTTTCTGAGGAGTTTTGTGAAAGTAGATTATTTTCTTTATGTTTTAAATGACTTCCTAAAATATTCTTGAGTGTATACTAAAAGAAAAATCTTAAGATATCAAATAGAAATTAACATTATTTCTTATATTTTCAACTGCATATTTGAGCTAACTATTACTTCTGAAAACATTTGAATTGTATATTGAAATACAGAATCTAGAGGATAGTAGTGTGCAGTTCATCATATTTACTTTATCATTTATATTTACATTTTGTTGCAGAAGTTTTTTCATAAGTGTTTTGCTTATGTACTGTATAATTTGGGCACTTCAATTTAAAAGTCAGAGAAATTTGAACTCTAGGCTCCTAACCTTATGTCATTTTAATGTCATAGTTTATAATCATTTTTATATTGTAGTTTCACCATGAACTGTTATGAGGACTTCCTGAGATTGTTTTGACTAAAACTTTAGTCAGTTGTCTGAGTTTTTAATTAGGAAAAGTCAGACGATATTACTACATATGTTTCTGTCCTTGTTGACAGTTTCATTTGTGAAGTTCATGATAATGATTAAAATATAATAGAACTTTTATACATTAACAATAGCAAAAAGAAAATAAGGAAATCAAAGATTTTAGTGTATCTTGAAATCATTTTTAACTCATGCAAAATTATGAATTCTCTCATTTTCCTCAAGTCTATACTTGATGTGGGAATTTCATTGAATTTTCAGTAGATTATTTCTCATGATTGTTTTATTCAAATTATACCTGCTCTTCCCGAACCCCTAGAGATTCTGATATTTATCTCTAGGATGGCATGTCTCACTTTTATTGACATAAGAAACCATTGATTACATCTGTCTTCTAAAAAAGAAAAAACATTCTGAAAAACAAGACTAGTAAGGTAGTTTAAAAATTTGAATAGAATGGAAGTGGAGAGGTAACTCTACAAATGATATATAAGTATTTGTGTGTCTCTCTCTATTCTAATTGGATGCACATATATTCATAGTACAGTTACTGACTCATACTCCTGTAAAATGGCAGTTTTTGTTGTTGCTATTATTCCTGTAGCAAAGGTTAGCAAATATTTCTGCAAAAGGCCAGAGAGTAAATATTTTAGTTTTTGTGGGTCATCTATTCAGCTCTGCCATAATAGCATGAAAGCAGCTGTAGACAATATGTAAAAAAAGGAGCATAGCTGTGTTCTAACAAAACTTATTTATGGATGCTAAATTTTGTATTAGTTGTAATTTTCACCTTTCACAAAATATTATCATTTTGATTTTTTCAGTCATTGAAAAATATGAAAGCTATTCTTAGATTTCTGACCAGATTTGTCTCATAGGACGTAGTTTTCCAAATCCTATGTTCTAGTGTCCTGGCAAAAATATTAAAGATAGATCAATCAGTTTTCTCATTTCATAGATGAGGAAAGTGAAATACAGGAAATTGAAGTCATTTTTCTAAAATCATGAAACTTTCATTATGTGGTAAAGTATACTTAGTAGTCTTGGTAAAATGCAAATTCTTATTCATAGGCTGAAGAGGAAGCCCAAGGTTCTGCATTGCTAATAAGCTCTTAGGCAATGCATGGGTACAAGAACCACACTTCAGGTAGAAAGAAAGTAGCAAGTCATATAACCTTAATAGCCAGTATGTAGGGCACTGACCTTCCCAAGACCCATGGGTTTCCTAGTCCTTTGAATCAACAAAATTGTTCTATTTCTCTAAATTGTATCAATTCTCTTCTGATGTATTCAGTAATTTATTTCTATTGACTTATGAAAACACAGGCATACAAGTGATTATAATTTATTGTACCAAAGTCTCTTTTATACAAGGGTGATGTGAAAGAATATGAAATGTGTAATTTTAAATTCACGTCCTGGTGATTAGATATCAGGCCAAGTGACTCAGCCTCCATGAACTTCAGTTTGCTCACTTTTAATTGGAAAAAATAGTTAGAATACTGTCTCATGGCAGAGATAAAATAAATGTGTGATCTGGTATATTATAAAGCAATAATCCACTGTTTTCCTTTCAAATACATTTTCTCTTTAATTCCGTTAATTTCCAAATGTAGGTCTTCTCCATGCATTTTCATGGACTGCTTGAATCTCCTAGGTTATCCATTTAAAAATGCAAATGTGTCTACCAAATCAGAATCTCTGGAAATTGACCCAGGAAACTTCATTTTGATCAAACTTGCCCAGTATTTCTTCACACTCTTTTTGAAGTCCATGCTTGGAAATTCCTGGTTTAAAAACTTATTGGACACCTAGTCTAGTTTGCTTTGTAGTCAGATTCTCAGTAGCTTTTCACATATTTCTATAAATGTTACTGATTGAATATCTTGATTTTATATGGCAAATTGAATCAATATTTATTTTCTGAATTTGCATTGATTGCTTCAGAACTGGAGTACAAAAGACATTTTTGCCTTTAATTTTGCTTTTGGCCACTAGCCTTGAGGGAATTTAAAGTTCCACCCATAGAGTTTTGTTTTAACTGGTGCAATAACCACACAAACACCTGTCTTGGTGGCATCAGTGGGTCAATTGTTTTGCATTTGGAATTCTGCTGTCCCGAAAGGCTCTTTAATTCTTGATGCACACAAATGAACAAATGAGCTACTGAACTTCTTTTGGGATCTTATTTGTTTGCTCAAATATTTACATAATTTCTTGTACCATTAACATGTTGCTCATGCTTTTTAGATTTTACCTGAAAATGTCCTGTTGCTTCTTATTGTATGACCTTAGATCATTTAATGTTTAATCTTCACTTTATTCATAGGTGAAATGAGGGAAAAGGTAGGAAATATAAAACAACACAGAACTTGACATGGAGTGATTGCTAAATAATCATATGCTATTATTATTACTGTGATATGATTGTTGATAACAAATCCGTTTTGTTTTTAGAACTAGGGAAAGAAAAGGAAGGAGATTTTCATGTATGCTTTTTGGAATGAGAGAATGGTTTAAAGGGATTATCATAGGAAGATGGATTAAATTCAGGATGTGTGTGAAGATTTGTACCTTTTCATGGAAGGTTACTGCAATCCCTCTGATTTTGATTTGGTCAACACTGAAAATCACAAGATAGAATAACTTGTCTCAGTAGTTTACTAACCATGAAAATGAGTTTGGAGTCAAATAATTTTGTAGTAGTAGAGGACATTTGTCTCAACTCCTTCCATTTAAAGATGAGGACATGATTAAGTGAGTAAGTCAGGTACAGAAAGACAAATGTCACATGGCGTAATCTCATTCATTTTAGAATCTTAAAAAAGAAGTTGAAAGTAGAATGGTGATTACCAGAGAATTGGGAGGGGAGAGGGGAATGGAAAAATGGGGAAAGGTAGGTCAACAAGTCCAAAGCTACACTGAGATAAGGATAAGCACTGGTGTTCTATCACCTGTTAGGGTGGCAATATCTAATAATACATTGTATATTTCAAAAAAACTGGCAAAGAGGCTCTAGACTTACCACCAGAAAGAGGTGAGAACAATTGAGGTGATTATATATGCCAATCTGATTCAATTTTTTTAAAGTTTAGGGATTGAAACCAGGGGTACTCTATGATGGAGCTATATCCGTACACTTTTTCATTTTTTATTTTCTCTAAGTTGTCCAAACTAGCCTTGAATTTGTGATCCTTCTGCCTCAGCCTCCTGAGGAACTAGGGTTATAGGTGTGTGCCAATTGGCACATTTCAGTGTATAGATGTATTGAAACTTCACGCTGTACTCCATAATCGTGTAATTATTATATGCTCAATTATGTAAAGCAAAGCA